>VDFB02090163.1:0-24197 GCA_007258455.2 Sequoia sempervirens | reverse complement strand
TTAAAACTGAAAAAATTATTCACAAAGACAAGATCACCAAATTAATATATATATATATATATATATATATATAATCTATATATATATATATATAATCACAACAAAAGAATTCTTACATAGACACTATCATTAAGTTCGCAGAAAAATATTTTCACCGTACAAAAATAAAATGCAGTGCACAGGCAACCGCTAAAAACAGTCAAAGAATGGCAAACCAAAAAACACAAATCAAGCATATTGCTTGTTCGTATCTTGAAATCCTGCGTAATTTCTCCAATCAACCTTTGAAAAGGTGTGTGTATACATATATGATATATATATATATATGAAAATATTAAAAATTTATATTATCATTCAATCCGAAGACACATCAGTTCAATCCTTATTCTGAAACCATAATTGCTGTTAATTTTTCTCAATAGCCGTCTATGTTTTAAAAACCCTTCATTTGAATTCATGTAAAGGCTGTAGACCTGGCGATTCTAGTGCATGCACTTAATGTTTCCATTTGCAACTGTTGCACATATATTTAGCTGTTCATTAAAATAAACGAGATTTGTTTATGTTTATCTTTGTTTTCTGTTATGATTGGTGTGTTGCAAAAACTGATTCAGAGGTCAAATTTTGGTTGAGTTTTGGATTGTCTATGTGTGTTATAGAGGTCTTCAAGCGCTATTTTCAAGAGCTAGAAGAAGAGTCTTTTGAGAGACAATTTTGTCGTTGTTGTGAGTGTACACATATCCATCTTCCATCTGAGTCACAGAGGGTTCAGGGTTCAGAATTCCTTTTAATGAACTAACCGTTTTGAGACAATTTTATCATGAGCTTAGAATTTGAAATATTTGTGCATCATTTCACTACCTGTATTTCCTTGCCTGCAATATGAACTATTAGATCAAATAATAGACTTCGGATACCCTAAATCTACAGAGGCAGAGATTCTTAGTGGATTCATCAAAACAGATGCTTATCGGATGGAAGTCACCCAACGACCTCCAATGACTGTTAGAAATGCAGTTTCCTAGAGAAGTGGTGGAATACGACACAAGAAAAATGAGGTTAAAGGCTAATCTGGATTTGATTATGTGCTTCGCTTGGATATGGCAATCGATATTTCACTAATTTTGTGCTTTTACTTTGTCCTTAAAGCCCTATATTGATGTAGTAGAAAGTTTAAATATTCTTGTGAATTGCAATGGGCAAATAGTGCGATTTGATGTAGTTGGAACGCTGAAGATGAGAGCCTACTTGAGGTAGTTTCTCTACCCCATGCATATTATCATTGAATCCTTGTAGATGTAAAACAAATAGACCACAGAGAGGAAACATAGAACCGCTTCCCTTAATTTCTGCTAAGTAAATACACTATAAAACTTCAGCCAGGTTTTTGGAGAACATTATAATGTTACTGCACACCTCTTTTCTCAAATATGCACCTTACTTGCAAAAAGGCCTGGCAATAGATAAACCACATCCTCTAAGCCGGAAGGCCCATGTCTACTATATACAGCTAAACAAATAGACGTATCTTATGAGAAATGACATGTAAATGGGTTGGCATTGGGAAGTGGGAGTTCTTAGACTTTATGGTTAATAAACATTTTGTGTTTATTCATATGTGGGAGAATTATTAAGTACCATCATACAAAAAATCTACAAATTATTCAACTTTTTACAATTACAAATATCATATTCTTGTTAAGGTTTAATAAATAACAAATTTTGTTTATGAGACAACCAACTTAATTGCTGCATGCTTTCATTTCAACAGATGACATGCTTCAGTTAGAATAAAAAGAATATAGAAGAATAAGGAACTGTGGTGAGTGGTTGAACGGAATCCCATCTCAATGGAGAGCTTAGAGTGAGAGATCAAAAGACAGAATTATAGTGGGCAAATGTTGAAATTGTTACTGGAAATTAGATTTTTCTTTAAATGCTATATTGCTGATATGATGAGCCATCTGTCGCAGGCCAGAAATGAAACATCTATTCCTCAAAAATATTATTTTTAGGATATGATGTTCTCTATCTGTTCTGTTTCTGTCAACATAGGAATCAACCAGTAAAACCCCTCGCCAGCATTAGAAAAACGGTCCAATTGTCTTCTGGTTAGTTTTCAATCCATTGATCAATTTTAGAATGAAATAAAACACAGCCGAAAATGAACCGGCCGTGTACAGAATACCAAAGAAAAAAATTCATGTGTACAGAATCCCAAAGAAAAAATTTCATTGAAACCATGGCAAGTGAATACTATCTGAAAGCTTTGCTGTGACGTTTTTATGAATCTGAGGGGCTTGATTAAGGTTAGAATACTATCTGAAAGCTTTGCTGTGATGTTTTTATAAACATGAGGGGGGTTTGATTAAGGTTGTAATATTATCTTTTGTTTCATAAATTTTGTGTATAATCAATAGTTTTTATAAGAGTGTTTTTAATTTGCAAAATTGTCATTATTAAAATTGATCAAGAAAAAAAGAAAAAAAAGATTGCAGGGTTTGTTGTAACTGTATAATGATCAGTTGTTTTGTTCTATAATGAATGGTTTATAAGGTATACTATTTGTTAAAGGTTTTGTAAATGGGATAGTAAAACTTGTGGACTTGATCTTAGGAGAAATTCTATAATTAAAACATATTTGAGTCAAAGCAATTCTAGAAGTCCAGATACTTTATCCTATAAGAATCAGATAAATGCAATGAGTGTTTAGCAAACCATTAATTTTGTGAGAGGAGTTCTTGTGAACCATTGTTAATGATGTACAAGGCAATGAGATTGATTCAAAAACTACGTAGTTGAATTCTTCAACAATTCAATATCAAGTGGATGGGTTTTTCCATAGTGTGTCAAATAATGTGATATGTTATCAAGTTTCAATGGTGGAGTTAGAAAAGTATTCAGATGGATAACCACTTAAGAAGTCTTGATACTTCACCTTGAGCATCATCTAGATTCCACGAGTGCTAAGTTGACCATTCATACTCATGAGGGATGCATTTTTGTGAACAACTAACCATGAAATACAAATTAATGAGATTGATTCAAAAACCATGCATTGAATCCTCATAAAATATCACATGATTTTATAATTTTGTATATGTGTGTGTAAATATATACCTTAAAATTGGAATATTATTGCATATGTACATAAGTACGTACATACATTCATACATATACACACACTAGCATAGAATTATTTTATTTGTTAGATGGACACAAATTTTAATTTTTATGGAATAATTATTTTATATAAATTTAAATTTTATTTTGAAAAGTGTAATAAATATTATATGATTATATGTTATTTTTTAAATTTATATTTATTATTAAATATCAATTATTTGCTTTGTAAATAACTATCAACTTTAAAATAAAAGATTTTTATGTACACGATCAAAACATAAAACTCCTGACACTATGGAATGCCTTTGGAAATATATGTGTGTATGTATACATATAATACATACACAAACATATACCTTGGAATTGAAGTAGTTTTCTTTTTTTAAATAGAGACTAAATGCATCTATATAGAAATGCGTAGAGCTATTTAATGTTCTACATGGCACAAGTTTTGTTTTTATTTAAGACTTTTTATTTTATTTTTATTTGTAAATTTAATTTAATTTTAAAAAAAATATCATTCTTTGTTTTGTTAAATATTATATGTTTATATGTTACTTTTTTTACATTTATAATTATTATTAAATACTAATTATTTGATGTGTAATGAGTGTCAAATTTAAGTTATAAATTTTTTTGTACACCATCACAACATGAGACACCTTGCTACCATTGTAGAACACCTCTTGCATAATAATATAGTATGCATGTATGTATGATATGTGTATATATAATGTATATCATATATGCATATACATGTATACATATAATATATAATATATGCAAGTATACACACATATATACCTTGGAGTTGGAGTATTACTACACCTATTATATGTATACATGCATATATGTAGGATATATGAATATGCATGTGTATATGTATGTATGTTTATACATATATGTATTTATAAATGTGTGTATGTTTTCTTATATACACAAATATATAAATATACATACAAATATGTTTATATGTAAACATATATTTGCATGTCTATATACATATACATCTTAGAGTTGGAATAGCCCTAGCATTGGTGAATTTCGAAGAAATTGTTGAGCTTCAACATCACCTAAATATAATGATTGCTATGTGGACTATTCATGCTCATGAAAGATGATTTCTCTTAAATCACTACAATTGATGAAATATGAATCAATAAAGCTGACTAAAAAACTATACAACTAAATCCTAGTGTATTGGCCTCCTATGTGTCAACTCTTGTATTGTCTTGATGTTTTTATGATTGGATTAAAAGTTATACTGAGTTGATTATTATATGATGTATTTGTAGGATCAATATATGTCTTACTAGATTACACATTCTTCTTGGTAATTATATGTTGCTTCAACTATTATCTCCATTGTTGGATTTGACGCTCTACCTTGAGAGTGTAGAAAATTAACATATATTTGACCAATGAAGGCATGTGGGGAATAACATCATGGATTTCACTTAGCTATCTCACTTTGTGTAGTCCCTATGTCAAGTTAGCAACTTAGTGACATATGTGTATGTTAATGCTTTTAACCCTCCCTATTCAATTGTGAATTAAAGAATGATCTCTATGGTTATCTATTTTGTATCCCTACTACGTGAAACTGATGCAGGAGCATCCCAGGTTTGTGGCAATCGGCATCAACTAAATTGGTTTCCAGTTTGATTTTTGGTTTGATATTTTGAAATCGTGGTTTGGCAATGGAACTAAGTGACGTTATGGTTGCTTCCATTTGACAAATGTCTCGTTCTAATTTTAATTTTCAGTTTGATTTTTGGTTTGACATTTTGAAATCGTGGTTTGGCAATGGAACTAAGTGACATTATGGTTGCTTCCATTTGACAAATGTCTCGTTCTAATTTTAATTTTCAGTTTGACTATTTGATGTAACCTGATAATTAATTACTGGTGATCTAAGTAAATGCTTCGAAATTTAAAATGGCTAACATTGGTTGGATGCACGACAGAGAAGGACAAACATATTTAAGTGAATAAAATTCAACTAAGGCCAAAGGTATGTGCTAAGACCAAACGAATAGACCAAGGCAGGATGTGGAAGATGAAAAGTTGAGACAATGTAGATTTGAATAATGAAGAGAATTTGGAAGATTGTAGGCCTGCGTTTATGGAGTAATGCTACATTTTAAAAAGAAGAATTTGAATAGATGGGAGAAGAGTTGAAAGGGTGCGGTTGAAGACAAGGCATTGGCTGCAATAGAGGTCGATTTCCTTGGGATTGAAGGTCTCTGGATCTTTATTAAAAAATAATGCAGATTTAAAACCAATAGAAGAGGAGCGCCAAGAGGAGGATAGAAAAGCAGGCCGATAGAATAGAAGAGAGGAAGCCCGTGTGTGAGTAAGAAAATGGGAGAGGTAGGCCGCGCCTTGGTATAGGCACATGATATAGAAAATAAGGAGGGCGCCACATATAGGAGAAGTAGAGGTTGTATCAAATGTGTTAGTGGTTGTATATGGACAGAGGTGTGCCATTCATTTGGCCGATTTAAAGTTGAGTTCAAATATCCACGCAAAGGGAGTGAAAAGGGGTCGATTTGGCAGTAAGTAAGGAGGCGCATATGATAAATATGAGTCAGAATTAGTGTGTTTGTTGAAGACAAAGCCCGACCATGTCTCCGAGAGGAATGAATAAGAGGAACTGATACAAGTAATAGCCATTACAGCAAGGAACCCTATGTGAGGTAAAATAAGAGACAATAATTAGATTGGAAGAGCGTCGAGAAGTTGAGTAAAGAACTTTGAGTAAAGAACTTTGAGTCTGGAAAATGTAGAATCTAGTTTGAGAATCCGAGAAAATGGATTTCAAAATTGTAAAAGACCCTTTAACTGTGAATATTGATAGAACTTCTGTTGGTGAATCATAGGAAATGAATTTGAATATGATTTCATTGTTTTGATGTAATGTTGAATTGGTTTTCCATTAACAAGTGAATTCTTCATATTGAAGTGTGACTGTGAGACAAAGGGTTGTTGCCTTTATTGCTGGTATTGTGATGGGAATTTTTTGACCATATCTGCACCATTTGGTATCAGAGCAGGAGATCTTGAGAGTAGAGAGAATCTTCCAGGACCTGCGGTAGAGGACAGAAGGCAGTAAAGAAGAGCCCATGTGAGGATTGTTGCAGGTAGAGAGAAGCCTTGGCAATCGAGAGCTAGGGAGCCACAAAAAGAAGTGCGAGAGTTGTGAAAGATTGCAGCATATGAGATGGGTATAGTCACAAGGAAAAGACTCGTGATTTGGGAAGCATGGAGATGGTATAAAGAAACCAAAACATGGAGGATGATCGAAAATATAAACAAAAGATTGGATAAGTTGGAAAAAGACATAAGAAAAGAAGATGAGGATGGAGTGAATAGCGAGGAGCCTACAATAGAGGTAGTCAAAGAGGAGAAAAATGAAGATGTAGCAATGAAATACGAAGAAGTTGCAGCGAAGACATGCCAAGAAGAAGGCATGGAGAAAGAAGAAGAAAAGAATGAGGTGAGTAGTGAAGAGGTTGGGGCAAATGACAAAGATGATGATTTATTAGCACAAATTTTGGTGATAGAAGAAGAGTGGCTTGAGAAGATCACTGATAAAGATGAGAAGATGCACGTTGCAGTGAAAAATGAGGAAATACAAGTTGCAGTTGTGAACAAAGATGAGGTAAATCTGTTTTATGATAATATTTTGTTTTCAAATAAGATGGTAGTAGAAGAGGAGATGGTTAGAGAACAAAGTCATATAGAGAAAATGGAGAATGTTGTAGATGTAGATTGGTGTCTAGATGCTATGAGTTTGTGCATAGAAATTGTAAAGGATATTGTAGGATTTTGGTGGAGGTGGTCGATTTGTGGTGGGATTGATCCCACAAATGAGGAGCTAAGAGAAGGAATAATTTGGCGGAGGATGGTACATGGTGGATGTGAATCCACAAGAGGAGAGAAGGGTGGTGAATGGATTTGTGGAAGGAGGATGGTGCTTGTGTCAACGAGGTGCTGAGAAAAGAGAAAGAAGAAATAACCCTGTGCATATTTCACAATGATTTAGTTCGTTGTAGATTGCTTGCAATCTAAAAGAATGGTTCTACCATTCAACTTCACTATTGTGAGCCTATGCTCACAATCTTTCTACCCGACGTGTCTGATGCAGGAGCATCTCAGGTTTTTGGCAATTGACATCAACCAAATTGGTTTCTAATTTGATTTTTGGTTTGACATTTAGAAATCATGGTTTGGAAATGGAACTAAGTGACATTATTGTTGCTTCCATTTGACAAATGTCTCATTCTAATTTTAATTTTTCAGTTTGACTATTTGATGCAACTTGAGAATTACTAGTGATTTATGTAAATGCTTCAGAATTTAAAATGACTAACACTAGTTGGATGAATCGCAGAGAATGAAAAACATATTTAAGTGAATAAAATTCATTGAAGGCCAAAGGTATGTGCTAAGACCAAACGAATCGACCAAGGCAAGCTATGGAAGATGAAAAGTTGAGACAATGTAGATTTTAATAATGAAGAATTTGGAAGATCGTAGGTCTGCGCCATGGAGTAATGTTGCATTTTAAAAAGAAGAATTTGAATAGATGGGAGAAGAGTTGAAAGTACATAGTTGAAGACAAGGCATTGGCTACAATAGAGGTCGATTTCCATGGAATTGAAGGTCCCTGGCTCTTTATTAAAAAATTTGTAGATTTAAAACCAATAGAAGAGGGGCGCCAAGGGAAGGATAGAAAAGCAGGCCAATAGAATAGAAGAGAGGGAGCCCATGTGTGAGGAAGAAAATGGGAGAGGTAGGTTGTGCCTTGGTATAGGCACATAATATAGAAAATGAGGGCATCACATATAGGAGAAGTAGAGGTTGTATCAAATGTGTTAGTGGTTGTATATGGATAGAGGCTTGCCATTCATTTGGTCGATTTAAAGTTGAGTTCAAATATCCATGCAAAGGGAGTGAAAAGGGGTCGATTTGGCAGTAAGGAGGCACATATGATAAATATGAGTCATAATTAGTGTGTTTGTTGAAAACAAAGCCTGACCATGTCTCTGAGAGGAATGAATAAGAGGAAATGATACAAGTAATAGCCATTATAGCAAGGAACCCTATGTGAGGTAAAACAAGAGAAAAATATTTAAATTGGAAGTGCATTGAGAAGTTGAGTAAAAAGCTTTGAGTCTGAAAATGTAGAATCTAGTTTGAGAATCTGACAAAATGGATTTCAAAATTGTAAAAGAAACTTTAACTATGAATATTGATAGAACTTATGTTGGTGAATCATAGAAAATGAATTTGAATATGATTTCATTGTTTTGATGTAATGTTGAATTCGTTTTCCATTAACAAGTGAATTCTTCATATTGAATTGTGACTGTGAGAAAAAGGGTTGTTGCCTTTATTACCTGTATTGTGATGAGAATTGTCTAACCCTGCTTGCACCAAAAACCCATAAATAATATGCTTCCTTATTTTATTCCTAAAATGCAAGTTGGTTGCTTTAAGTGTTCAAAATAATCTAATTATTTATTAGCAATTTTATTATTCAATTTAGTTTAGTAGGAGTTAAAGGAATTTAACTATTTGTGTGAGCTCATGTTAAATGTAGTTTATTGCATTTGAGCTAAATGCATAAGTAAAAAGATAAAATGCATTTTAGTTTAGAAGGAATTATCTAAGTGAATTTTATTGTATTTGATGGAAAACTTATTCAATTTAAGACCAATTGCACTCAAAGTCACCAATGCTTCATCTTCAAGTTAAAGTGTCAACATATGCTCGATCTATAAATATGGGCTCAACACCCACTACAAACTTAGACATATCAACGCATATCTTAATCAGAATAAAAAAGAAACAAGCCATAGCCACGAAAAGGGAAACATAGATAGATTGAGTTCAAACTTATGCCAGAATAGAGGAATGAAGTTGCAACCACATCACAAGTTCTAATTTGGCTCATCAATTTGCCCCAGGTGACATCAATTTACACAAATACTTTTCTTATTCAAATATTCAAAGAACAAGTTTTACAATTGCAATCATCCCTTCCAAGCGATGGGAAAAGATAAGATAAACAAGGACCACATTCCCCTTGTCATTCAGCACCACATCCACAAGAAGTTGAACTCCACCGAGCAACTTAGAAACACTTGAGTATTTACTGTGTAGGAAGTAATAACAAGATGGAACACAATGGAGTCGATTCTCAAAGACTCAATTTCATTTTCCTATTTAGCTCCATTCCTTCAATTAGATTGGGTTTTCTCGAACACTCATCCCTCTTACTCACATCTTGGAAAAATCGACTCTTTTCACCAAAACAAAGAAACCTGATGCTCTTCCAGAACCATTTTCTGGCATCAAAACATTTCTTTTTTAACACTCCCACAATGTGGTGTCTCCTTCTTGCTCAAGCCAAACTTCCCAATCACAAAAACAGTTCCATGTCTCTTTTCTCTCGCTCCAAAAACATTGTAACTTCTTCCCTTCAGTTAGCCAACAAGAAAGCACAATAACATTTTTTTCCCAACAAGAGATGGCCACTTGTCACCAAGAAGAAACAAGAAACAACCAAAAGAAAACCGATGTTTCCAACACCAAAACTGAAATATCAAACAAATCCAAAAATTTAACAATGCCCTTGCATTAGGCTTCTCGAGAGAGTTGTTTGTGAGCATAAGGAGTTGGGTAGTAGGACTACCCTTCAAGTTCTCAACATTTGCAACATATCCTCGTATGCTTATAACAACAACCCACAACCATCATGTCTTTCTCTTCTTCCAACATTTGACTAGAATAGTTCCTCCTTTCGTCAAACTTATTTTCCCAAAGACCCCTTTCATTCGTTTTACACTAAGTAGCTTCATCGGATTCCAAACTATCCGAACAATGAACTCCTCTTGACTGATTATTCCCCAGTTCAAATAGTTGTTTCCAGGCATCATCTCGTCATTGTCAACATATTTCATACATTATCCAAAAAGCCTCTCTTTGCTACACCTTTCCAATTCATTTGCATTTCCCTCTCCATTGCAATCATGGAAGATTCATGAAAATCAACTACAACTATATCCAAGGGCTTTGAAAACTGAGATCTTACCTCACCATTGACAGTTGCACTATTTATCACACCTCCTGTCAGTTCAAGCCACTCTTTTTCAATGGCCTCAATTTGAAGAATCAAATCATCTTCCACTTCCTCTTTTGTTATCTCCACACTCTGTTCACATAGATTTGTGCCCACGTATCCTTCTTGGCACTGCTATTTTGAACTCTTTTGTATCTCTACATCCTTGAGAACATGAATAGTTGCCCCAACTTCACATTCATCTGTGTCAACACATGTTGGCTAACCTACTTGCAAATCAACACTATTTCCACTCATGCAACCTTGTGGAAAATGAAGGTTCACCTCCTTGGCTACTATTGCAACTTCCTTAACTCCCATCCACTTACAAACTCTTTCCTCTTATCAGCATCGCCTTACTACAACTGCCATGACCATCCTCTTTTGATTCTTGCAAAGGAAACAAAGTATGTTTAAGACCATCCTTCTCAAAAGTGTAGGTGTTATGTCTCCCATCATGTATGACATTTCAATCAAACTGCCAAGGTCCACCAAGTAGCATGTGACACACATCCATCGGTATGATATCACACACAACACTATCTTTATAATTTCCTATTTGAAATTCAACCAAATTTTTCTCATCTACTAACAACTGATGACCCTTTTGTAACCAAGAAACGTTATACGGTGTAGAATGTGTAGTTCTCTTAAGTCCTAGTTTTTCCACCATTTCAACAACAACAATATTATCAGTACTACCACTATCTATAAGAAGTTTGTAGCACTTACCTTTAGCTTTGCACTTTATTTTGAATAGAGCTTTCCTTTGTGCATGTTCATTACTTTCCTTTGGTGGTTTCAACAACACTCTTTTGAATAACAAAGATTCTCCTTACTCATGTTCTTCCTTTCTTGGAGAAAATGATCATGCACTCTCCTGATATGCTTTCACAACCTAATTTCTTCTTTCAGGCCTTTTGTACCCTCCTTGGGAAGATTATGGACACTCCCAACTCTTTTGACCCACATATTGATTAAACTTAAAATATTTACCTGCAAAACCTCTGCCTCTTCCCTGATAACCATCGTTCCTAACATATCTTTTGACTCCTCTATCCTGATAACCTCCCTTTTCTATTTTAACTTTCCCTTTGGAGCTACCTACTTCTCCATCTTGATGGTGCTACTGTCCTTTTTCTGCATAGCCTCATCCTCTACCTCGTCACTGTTGATTTTGATTTCTCATAATCTTCTCCTTTGCCTTAATGAAAAATTGGTATGCTTCCTCCAAAGTTCTTGGTGACACTAAACTCAACTTATCCTACAGACTATATCTCAACCCATTTAGATACCTTGCCACCTTTTCCAAATCTTTGTCACTATGGCCTGGCCGAATCACCAACTTGTAGAACTTTTTCATGTATTCTTTTATCAACATATCCTTCTACTTCAGATTTTGCAATCTTATGAAAAGATTAGTTTGATAATCGACCAGAAAAAAATGTCTTTAGTTTGGAAATCATCCTATCCCATGAGGTTATCTTTTCCTTGTTTCATTTTTTTCTCTCAGATTGAACATAGTCCCACTACATAATAGTGTGTCCCTTGAACCTCGTGTAGACGAATTTCACTCGTCTTTCTTCTGCAACTCCTTCATACTCAAAATACTTATCCAGTTCATTAATCCAATCTATAAGTTATTCTTCGTCGAGGCTTCCAGAATACATAGGAACCTCAATCTTTGGTTTGGCACCAACATTCAAAACTGTCCTCAACAATCTTTCTTCAAAACCTTTAGGTTCTTCTTGTTCTTCTTCTTCATCCACTTGTGGTCACTCTTCCTCTTCTACTTCACCGACATCATCCACTAGTGTTCCTCTTCAATGTTCCCTCTCTATGGCATCCATTCGTGCAATCAAGTTTTGCAACAATTCAAGGAATCCATCATCATGTCCTCTTCTACCTCTTCCTCGAGCTCCTCTACCTCTCAATCCTCTCAGTGGCATTCTACCCACTCCTTAACAACCCCAAATATTCAGGCTTTGATACCAAAATGATGGAAAACTTATTCAATTTTAGAACAATTTCGCACTCAAAGTCACTTATGCTTTGTCTTCAGGTTAAAGTGTCAACATATGCTCGATCCATAAACATGGGCTCAACGCCCACTACAAACTTAGACATATCAATGCATATCTTAATCAAAACCAAAAAGAAACAAGTCACAACCACACAAATGGAAACTAAGATAGATTGAGTTCAAACTTATGCCAAAACAAAGGAATGAAGCGACCGCATTACAAGTTCTAATTCAGCTCATCAATTTTCCATCGATGGAAACAATCTACACAAATAGTTTTCTTATTCAAACATTCAAAGAATAGGTTTTACAACTGCAATCATCCCTTTCCAAGCAATGGGAAAAGATAAACAAGGACCACATTCCCCTTTCCATTCAATGCCATAGCCACAAGAAGTTGAACTCCACTAAGCAACTCATAAACACTTGAGTATTTATTGTGTAGGAAGCAATAACAAGATGGAACTCAATGGAGTTGATTCTCAAAGACTCAATTTCCTTTTCTTGTTTAGCCTGATTCCCACTCAAAACACAGCAATAGATTCATGGGCTTGATTCATTCATCCAAATCAACTTTGAAAATAAAATCTATTATTTAGAGCCACAATCTACCCTAATGGAGCCACCTTCTACAACTCCCACTTAACTCTTTTATTTTTACCCAATAACTACCCTAGAATGTTCTAAAAAGTGAAACTTTCCTTTTTGTTTTGGTGCCAAAAGTCCATTGTTTAATTTCTTTCCTAGGAAGATATTTTAATGAAATTCACTTTTTAGTGGAGCAGATTTGCAGGGCCATAACTTTTGATCCAAGTGTTTGATTTTCTATTATAACACATCATTGGAAGGCTCTCAAATAGATCTGCAATGCCCAAACCATTGGAGATGGTTTTGTCCACTTTTCGAGCTGTTTTGGGGCTTCTAAGGTTTTCAAATTTGAATTTGAAGCTGCATTGGGGAAATTTCTTGGGATTAAAACTTTAATATCTTTTAAATCATATAGGGTATTGAGACAATTCTTCCGCCGTCGAAAATATTTTTCAGTTCCGTTCCTTGGGGTAAATTTTTAAGGTCCATACAAAGCCCATTTAGGACAAATTACACACCCCTTAAATTCCATCATGAGACTCAAAACAACTAAAGAAAATAAGGAAAAACATTTTTTTGAGTGATGCAAGATTTCCCTACACCACTGAATGCTCCTGCATCAGACACCCAGGGTAATTTGAAAAGTGACCCTATCACTTCTCAGGAGTTAGAGGAAAACCAAGACGGTTAACCTCAACCTCAAACAATCATGATGAATCTTCAACATTTCTTCCTCTCCATTTCACCAAGTACTCTACATATTGTCTATTTTTTGTGCTTCTACCCACACAATTATCCAAAATTTCTTCTATCTCCTCCTTTTCTAAAGTAGGTTTTGGAATATTTCACTGTGCTTCTATTATTTCTTCATCAATTCCCCCTTCATAATATTTTGTTAAATTTGAAATGTTAAACATAGGTGAAATATGAATTTCATTAGGCAACTCTACCTCATATGCATTTCCTGAATCATGCCTCTTTAGAATCTTTGCATGGTCCAAACTTATTCATTTTTAACTACTTGTATGTACCAATTGGAAACCACTCTTTTCACAAATGAACCATGACTTCATTTCCTATTTGAAACTCCTTATACCTCCTTTTCTAATCCGCCTTAGCCTTATATTGTGAGTTCATCTTATCGATATGTTTCTTCACCTATTCATGCAAATTCTTCAGATGTTCATAAAAATCTTCAGCCTCAACACTACTCTTCTCCCCTTTATCCATCTTTCTTAGTTTAGAAGCAGTTCTTGGACTACTCCCATACACAATCTAGAATGGTGACTTACCAATACTCCTGTTGACAGAATTGTTGTAAGCAAATTCTACATGTGGTATAATCAAGGGTAAAAGCACAAAGTTGTCTCGCACTTTCAACCAACTTATTAGCACAACTTAATTTAATTATTTCCAACTAAAAATTAATTTTGGTCAAACATATGATCTAGTAAGATTCATCCTAGCTAAGTTAGATACTTCCACAACTTTCTCAACTAAAATTGTTGGCTAAAAATATATGAGCACCACTTTGTGTCCAATTTACCAAAAAAAAAGTATTTGAAAACTTGAAGTTTAATAACTTCTACTAATGTAAATAACATTTAAAAAAAATAAAAAATACCATTTTGTAGATCTATAAGTGTAGTTTTCAAAAATATATTTATTTTAATAGTTTAATTATTATTTATATTTTATTTTTTATTTTTACTAAAAGTACATTATCAATACAAAATATTAGGTTGATTACCATGTCAATGAAAATATTAAAAATTATTAAAAAAAAAATTGAAAACAATATGATGCATTAGATAAAAGAGTTTACTTCAAGATGGTATAATTTTTTTTCCATTTTAGATAAATATTTAATATGAAAGTTGAAGTTTGATGGAAATAATTGTTTTTTGATTCACACATATTTTAATATTTATTTAAAAATATATATTTATCAAAATTGGAAAAAAAAATCCATGCATTAAAGTTTCAAATTATAAATATACACAAAAAATTGAAAGAAAAAAAATAAAATTTACTATAAAAAGTTTAACGTCTCATGCAACTTCATATTTTAGCATTTTACCAGCAACTAAATTATAGTGTTAAATTTATTAAAAATTAATTTAAAATAATTTTATTTTATTTTTTTTAAATACAAACATAAAATATAATAAAAAATACATATTTTACTAGTTTATATCATTTTAAAATTCAAAACATATATGCCACTTTTTATTGATTCAAGTTTAAAAGTTGGATCAGTGTTGCTTGTTTCCTTTATAAAGTGTGACACAATTTTGTATTTTTACCCTCAAATCCCATCCCTTGTGCTTATCTCCTACTAAACATCTTAGCAGGTTACCCAAACTCCTATTCACTACCTTTGTTTTTCCATTAGTATATGGATGGTGTGTAGAACTAAACTTCAAATCTGTCTTCAACTTTTTCCATAATGTCCTCTAGAAATAACCAACAAATTTGGTATCTCTATCTGAAACTGCACTCCTCAGTAGTCCATGTAGTCTCACCACCTCTCTGAAAAATAACTTCGCAATATGAACATCACTGGTCGTATGACACAAAATGAAATATGTAATATTTGAAAATATATCCACCACCACAAATATAGAATCATGCCCTCTTTGTGTCCTTGGCAAGCCAAGAACAAAATCCATGCTAATATCCTCCCATGGCCTCTCAGGTACAGGTAATGGTTGATACAATCCAATATTCTAACTTGTTACTTTCGCCATTTGACATACTCTACAACTTTGTACAAACTTTTTCACATTTTGTTGTAATTTTGGCCAGTAATAATTCTCACTAATAAAAGCAATGGGCTTATCTTGACCAAAATGTCCAACCGATCCTCCACTATACTTCTCATTTATTAGATTCTCTCTCATAGAGCTCTTTAGAATGCACAATTGGCTTCTTTTAAACAACATCCCATCTTGGATTAAGATATCCAACCATCTTGTCCTATCTAATGTAGCAGGTTCCAAACAAGCCTTCCAAGCTTTTGCAAAGTCTGGATCTTCAGGATACAAACTCTTGAGTTCATTAAACCTAACAACCTCTATATTTATCTCTATCAACAAATTTTTCCTTCTACTCAAGGCATCTACAACTCTATTTGGCATTCCACTCCTATGCTTCAAAATAAAAGTATAACTCAACAAAAATTCAACCCATTTTAACTACCTTTGATTTAACTTTCTTTGACTATTGAGATACTACAAAGCCTAGTGATCAATATATAAACAAATTCTTTTGGCAACAAATAGTGTCTCCATTTCTTCAAAGTCTGAACTATAGCATAAAACTCTTGATCATAGACAAAATATTTCTTTTTAGCATCATTTAGCTTCTCACTAAAATAGGCAACAGTCTTACCTTTTTGACTCAAAACAACTCATATGGCACTACCACTAGTATCACAATCTACCTAAAAGGCCTTATTGAAATATGGAAGTGCCAAAAAAGGTTTCTCTATGACTTTCTACTTCAACATATCAAAACTCTTTGCTACTCCTATAGTCCATTTAAAATCCTTTCTATCTCTCATTGTTTTAGTTAGAGGTACAAAAATACTACTAAAATTCTTAATAAACTTTTTGTAGAAACTTGCTAGACCATGAAATGATTTTACCTTTGTTAAACTCCTCGGGGTAGGTCATTCAAGGATAGCTCACCTTCTCTGGATTCATTTTAAGACCCCCTACTAAGACAACAAATCCCAAATACACCAACTCCCTCTTCACAAAACTACATTTCTTCAAATTAATCAACAACTTCTCCTCCTTTGGCTTCTCAAAAACTTTTCGGATATGCATCAGGTGCTCCTCCAATGTCTTATTGAAAATCAAAATATCATCCAAATAAACAATAACAATTTTATTTAAAAACTATTTCAATACCTCATTCATAAGCTACATAAATGTGCTCAGTGCATTGGTCAGCCTAAAAGGCATGACTAACCACTCATATAAGCCCTCCTTAGTTTTGAAGGTTGTCTTCCATTCATCTCCTTCTCTAATCTAGATCTGGTGATATCCACTCTTCAAATCTATCTTTGTGAAGTACTCAACTTCACTCAAATAATCCATAATGTCATCCATCCTCGACAAGGGAAATCTATACTTGATAGTAATCTTGTTGATAGCTCGAGAGTCTGTACACATCCTCCATTCTCCATCCTTCTTTGGTGTTAGTATTGCAGGTATTGCACATGGAATCAAACTCTCTTGAATCAATCCCTTCCGCAACTCTTGCACTTGTCTGTCCAACTCTTCATTCTCTACTAGTCATTCGATGGGTTGCTTTATTTGGAAAACTAGCTCTAGGAATTAGGTCCATCTGATGACTAATCTTTCTCACTGGATGCAAACCTTCAAGTACATTATCAGATACAATATCTTGAAACTCATCCAATAAATCTGAAACCTCTACAAGTATCTCTTTATCATATTCTTTATCAACTCTAGGAATCAAAGCATAACACATGTTCATGCTTCATACCTTCCAAAAAATTTCTCCTATCAACCAAACAAATTCTAGCATTATTGCATACCTTTTCCTCTGCCTCTTTTAAGGGCTTCAACTTATGACAAACTCCATCATTTTTCAAAGAATAGGTGTTGGCATGCCCATCATGTACTGCTAGCTGATCAAATTGCCACGGTCTACATAACAACATATGACAAACATCCATAAGCATAATATCACACAATACCTCATCACGGTAATTTCCAATCTTGAACTTTACCAAACATTGTTCATTTACCAAAACTTTATATTCCTTCTACAACCAAGCAATTTGATGTGGATTCAAATGAAAAAATACGCTCTTAATCATGCTTTGTAACATGCTAGAGTATGCTTGATAGTCATGTGGAAGTAAAGTGAATATGTTTGTTAGGAATTCATGTTAGTGTTCATATGGGTTAGAATAATAATGTGTTAAGTTAAATTGAATAAGTTGAAGTGAGTTGGTAGTAACAATTCATGCAGTTATTCTAGGTGTGAGAATAATTGGTTGGGGTTGTATTTAGAATAGCTTAATATTTAACCAATACACTATATAGTACAGTGAAGATTGCCACTACAATCAAGTACTTCTCAAGCCTACAAAAACTCCAACCAGTTGAAAAAAAATCCAACCATTCAAATTTTTTTTGGCCATTCCACATTAGACGCTTGAAAAATTGCAATAAATAATTTCGTTTAAAAAGTTTCTCGAGCTCAAGAATCTAAGAACATTGTTGTCTTGAAAGCGCCTTTTGTACATTATTTTTTTCTATTAATATATGTATTTTTCCAATTAAAAAAATAGAATCTAGGAACTCTAAAACCTTGATATTTACTAGTTGCAAGTATTAAAATGCATAAATCAAGTAGAAAATGAATTATTTCCCCATATATGATTGAACACATTGCATGGACACAACTTCCATTGCCATGATTTTTTGTAACAATAAACCTGTTTCTTTTGTATTATAAATTTTAATTACTATCTTCAAAATGGAGTGCATAGGAATCTGTGGTCATGTTGGTTCCTATACCATGCATCCACATACAATGTGGACTTGACTTGCTTTAATAACATGGATATACCATGCATGCCACTTGCTTAAAAATAATATAAATATCCCACCACATGGAACATACATTGAGATGCCATGATAAAAAAGTATTAGGCAATAAACACATATTATGATATTAAAATACAATTTATTATTTTATACTTAAATATTATAATTTTATTACTAAGAAATGTTAAAGTTTTAAACTTATTAAATTTTAATATTAAATATTATATAAAATTTGTATTTTTTTGTTAGATAAGTTGTAGTTAGGGTTACTCCTTTATATTTATAAAAAAAATATTACATTGGTTTCGTTTACAAAACTCAGGTACGAACTTCAAAGAAAAATATGATCACAAAAAGCCTTTCAAGAATTAGTATGCACCTTCAATATCTTATGTTTCTTTAAACAAATTAGATTTCAACAAAAGCACGCACTACTATGCCTTAAAGCGGAAACAAACATAATTTGATTTCTCATGCATTAACCCTTAGAGGAAAGTTGACGTAGTTTCAAATTGTCACATCCCCATAAAAAGGCTATCTCACATGGCATCATGTGGTAAGAAATAATAAAATAAGATTTTTGATGAAGCCCACGACTAGCAAGGAAGGAATTCATTAAATCAAGTGACAAAAATTTGTCAGTGCCATTAAGAGGCATGGCGCCCCAACTCCAAGAGAATTCTAGATGGAAAGTTGCATAAGACGAACTTTAAATCATCGCAACCGTCCTCAAGTGGATAGTTTTTGTGCTCTGTTTTGGGGAAGAAAAATAAAAATAAAAGAGAATGGTGAACGCTCAAGTAAAGTTGAGGCATGTAAATTTGGTGAAAAAAATTGCAGAGAGAGAGGGAGTAAGGGGAAAGAAGAGAGGATAGAGGGGCGTGAAGAGAAGGGAGGAAAAATCGCATGGAAGAAAAAGTTTAAGGCAGGCATGAGCATAAGTGACTATGGTTGACATGAGTTGCAGAGACGTTTTGGGGAGAAAGAGACCATATAACGGGAACAAATTGGGTAATGGGTTCAAACAAGAGGATAAGATAAGAGAAGGGAGAAAGCACGTCTAGATTGGGTGGAATGCCTCTAAGAAATGTGGTCTCATGAACTACAAAGGTTGCAAAAAATGCAACAAAATTGATTCATGAAAAGGCTTTAGAAACTTTCAAGCAAACGTAGTGAGTGGGTGTAAATCTAAAGTTCACAATCTATGAAGACATATTCCCTTCTAGAATGTGCCTGAGGGAGAGATTTCAACCAAGCATGGACCTCCATAAAAGCACAGAGGATATTGGAACTTTATGAGACACGGACAGGAAACATTGTGGAAGCATAGAGGCATGAGAATTGGGGGGATGAAGACAATCTAGCTCCAGTAATATAACTAACTCTTTGTATCTAAAACTATTCAATGTTTCATTGTGATATATTTGTGATAGGTCTTTTTGCTCCAACTCTTTCCTTTTAACACATGGTTTAATTCTCAAATATTCTTATAAGTGTTTTGCATGGTTATTCCACATACATCAGATGTTTTTTCACAATGTTTAGTAGGACTAAATAAAGTAGTCTCCCGGATGTGTAGCATAATTATCTATGGTATGTATTGGATTTTACTTGTTAGCAAGAAAAGAGATAACTCTTTAGAAAAATAAACTTCGCCATTACTTTCCTTGTGGTATAATGAGCATAGTCTTAAATAAATTCAAATGGTTAATAATTCTAGAATATTGTTGTATAATTATGGTTGCATATCATCTTTTGAAAAACCATTGGTTTCAATTTTATCAAGGATCTCTTTGTAATAGTTATGTGGAATTCGCTAAAATCCCAAACTGTTACATTTTGACTATGACAATACTAAAACACAAAATGGATGCAATTTAACTTTAAAATATAGTTAGTTACATCTTCTCATAACTTTAGAATAGTCTTGGCTTGACATCGACTTATGACCTTTACCCAAGTTTTTAAGCTTAATGAACTAATTGTATAATACCAATTATGACAGGTTGACATCAATAGACATACACTACACATAATTGCATTTTACTTTCAAGTATGTTGTCAACAAGCTCGTAGGCCTAGTACATGTTGATTTGGGTTATATGAACAATATTAGTTGCATGTGCAAGAAACATATTATTACCTAATATAGGGTGAGATTTGAGAATTTATACCTTATATAAGGTGGAAGTGAATTAATTTAGTAAACCTTTAAAGCTAAGGCCCTCATGATATACATTCAAAGTTGACGTCCTTGAATTAATGGAAGTATATTTAAGTGAATCTTAAATTGAATATTCATGGTAACAGTTACATCTAACATCCATGTAATATTATATATTTTTCATCCTCTTACAAATATGAGTACTCACGTGTCTGTGGAAAATCAATAAAACTTGTGTTCTACTTGGATGGTTTACAAATAGATGTCTCCTATGTAGGAAGGGTATTTTGAAGTTTAACTTGTGATATTAATATTTGTTGCTCTCAACTATCCATGGTAGGTTAGGAATCCTAGAGGGGTATACCTCATTAATATAAAATTATTGGGATTACATCAGACGAAAAATTAAATTTGAGGGTTAAGGACATTATTAATATTTTTGAGTGTACATATTCATATGATGATCTTAAGGATATGGTATTGCCCATCTATCTCAATATGACTCAAATGTTGATTATGTTTAGAAAAGGTTTGTAATTATTTCCAATAAAGTGACAAGGATAATCATAATGGTTCATTTTGAATGATCTTAGTAACATCTTGTTACTCTATAAGAGAATATTTTTTTACCAAAGTTTCAATATTATATTGAAAAAACTATAGAATTGCTAAGCAATTAAACTAGTTTGAGAGGTGGCAATTCATTTATTTTATAATTGATACTCCAATAGGAGGGAATCCTTAGCCTTAGAGATTAACATGGATAAATCCTAATAGAGATATCTAATCACGGTAAAGTAACTTAACGCTAATTACCTTGTGGGCGACAGTTTCGTGTCTGAGTGGGCTAGAGAAACCTACCTACTAAGGTTTTATAAAGGTAATTTACCATTTAGGCTCATGGTAGCCATTAACCCAATTAGACTTTTGGAGGCTTTGCATGGCTATTGTATAGTGAATAATAGAAGATGTGAGGTTTGATTTGAGACCTTGTCTTTCATGGATGGAAATGTCGTGGTATAAGTTTGCTAAATTGGGAACTGGTGCGTAGGCATCCTTGAGAGACTTTGCAAGGAGAACTACGTGACTTTGATCCATTTCGAAGTGGGTACGTAGGAAGTCCTTGGGCGAAGGATGTCCCTGTGACCTCAAGTCCTTAGGGGAGGGTCTAGAGGGGGATAAATCCAAGGGTTGGGGTTGTTCCTATATGGTTTTATCTATCCTCCTCTGTAAGCTTTAGTTTGAAGTTGAATGGGTTCAGAATGGGTATGAAAGAGTTAAGAAAATATAATAACTTTTGTTTAATACATAATGTGCTTTTGAATACTAATTTAAATGAAGTAATGGATTTAACAACTTTATAATTGGTATTTGAATATATTTAAAGTCCATCTCATGTTGGTTTTATATAACTTATATGTGTTGTGAAAACCGACTCCATATCTAGAGGTCTCTATGTATAGGCCTGTGTAATTGTTGACTGTGATTGTGATTCATGTTATGTATGGCCCGCCCAAGAGTGAACCTTCGATATATTTGAGAAATGATAGGTACTCATTAGATCATGCCAATTATCGATGTCTAGGCTACTGCTAGGGACTAGCCAACATTCACCCGATTCATGGAGGTGAAGGTTGCTATGGGCTACCCTGGTTATGATTAATATATGGTAATAGTTGCATAAGTAGGGACACATCTGTGTGGGTAAGGTAATTTGGGGCTAATTATTGTATCAAGGGGGTTCACTGGCTATCATTGAGGGCATGAAAGTGACCAATGCTAGTGTTACCTAGGATTGTGAAGAAGATAGTTGAAAATATCACTAAGGTCACAAGGTGGTATATGTCAGGAGCTACTTCTTCCTGAGTGGATAGACTTGTCGTTGGTGGCCTATAGGCGATTGAAGTTAGAATCCATCGGATTATGGTAGGTTCACTACTTGTGGAAAGCCTTGGGATGGTGGACGAACCCGCTGTGTAGTATACGATGCACTAAATCCCCTTCTCAGTTGTTAGATTGTATACCTAGCCTTGTGGGGTTGAGGACAAACTTGCGGTGTAGTATGGGATGCATCGAATCCTCTTCCCATTTATCCAATGGTTCAGAATACTGGAGGAAAGGATAGGACTTGCGTTGTAGTGCACAATGCAACAATATTCTTTCTATTTGGGATGCATTATGGACATGTGTTAGTCATTGTGATGTGTTAATCATCCATTGTGGATGTGATGTATGTTGGAGCTTGCCACTATGTGTATGTGAAGTATGTTGGATCTTGCCACTATGTATGTGATGTATGTTGGAGCTCATCACCATGTATTTGTGATGCATGTTGGAGCTCGACATTGTGTATTCGTGATGTATGGTGGAGCTCGTCACTATGTATATGTGATGTATGTTAGAGCTTGTCACTATGTATTTGTGATATATGCTGGAGTCAATCACTAGCGTAAATGTGATGTGTACGAGACAATCATTGTTGTACTTTTGATGTACAGATGAGCTAATCTCCATTATATTTATTATTTGTGTATGATCCATTCATTGTTATACTAATGATGTGTATGAGATAGTCAGCTTGTGTATATGGAGGTATGCTTGTGACTTACATTGTGTATGATCTTTGGGATTATGGTATGATATGCCCCTTGTGAATATTGTGAATTTTTGTACACTAATGTTTGGTATGGACCCAACACTTAATGAAAAATTTATTATCATTATATTATAATTGGCTAAGTTAATAGCTTACATGTACTTAAATAATAGTCATGGGTTAAAAGTGAGATCAAAGATATCATGCAAGAGGAGAGAATGAACTCCCTCTAACATTGTGGGGGGGAAACTATGAAGCCTCTGATTCCCACGAGGGGATACGTAAGTAGGGTCATCACGTACCCTCAAGGCTCAAGTTGTAGGTCTAGGAAAGACCTTAACCTTGGGACCCTACCACTCTTTTGTGCAAGCCTATAATGGGCAATGATAAGTTGATACCACCATGGATAATGTAGAAGTATTGAAGTTAACACTATTAGCTTCATGGAAGGTGCTCAATCATTTAAGTTAGTAGATGTTGTGAATGCAAAAAAACAAAACAATACAGTGTCCAAGGGACAAATTTTACAAAAAATTGAGAAAATTTTAGCAACATAATGACACATAAATTAACATTTCAAAAATGAGAAAGAAGAAGAATAGAAGAAAGGTGGACATAAGAGAAGAAAACATTATATATATATGGGAAAAACCATTTCATGGGAAAAACTCCACACTCCAAAGCATCGAACCAATGTATTAATCTACAACAACACAGTTACAATACACTACAAGCTCACAACCTTAAAATGGAGATTAAATCTTACTCTTCTAGAGGAAATCCAACAACATAATCTTGCAATGAAAAACTCTCCTCATACAACTCCTCTAGAAAATTTCCATATTTATAGAGCTCAAAGATGGACACTCAAAACTACCATGTGTCAACATCTTCTTCATTGCATGCATGCAAATAGAAAGGATAACATGCAAGGCACCTATCTTCACCTACTTATGTAAACTATAGCCAATCTCAACATG
>VDFB02090162.1:0-10446 GCA_007258455.2 Sequoia sempervirens | reverse complement strand
TTGCTTAGGTCTTGACATAGTCATAGATTGCTCACTCAAAATATGAGGGAAAACTTCATATTTAAGCAAATAGAGGTGTAATGGAGGTCAATCATGGAGGTTGAAGACTTAAGGTGATATCTTTCTTGTTTTCATGTTATTTCCTCCTTTTTACTTCACTATTACTTTGGGTTTTTGGTTTATTTAGCTACTAATCTGCTAACCTAAGAATTTCCCATAGTTACATTGGTGAACCCAATGTGAAAATCATGAGTTTTTGTTTTTTTCTATACGGATTTTTGTCCTGTTTTGTAGCTATAGGTACATAATGATGCATTCGCAGTTTCTAGCATTGCAATCACTACGTCGCGACACATTCATCCAATAGAATGATGCATCTATAGACCTAAACCATACATGCTACTTACAAAGACGCATTCGCCAATACTCTGATGCATTTGACATTCAGAGTGACACATCTACAAACCATGATGCATCTGTTCTATATATCAACACATCTGTTTTGCACACTCCAACATGCAGACCCTAGCTGCATTTGCTATGCATAGTGACACATTCACTCTATTGTGACACATTTGTCTGGTAAATTTTTCCATTCGGGTTTTTCTAAAATTTTCCTAATTTCTCATTGCAATCTATTAGTTTAGGGGCTTTTCTGGTTACTAATGGGCTGTTTCAGCATGTGGCTTTGAATTTTTGTGGGTCCAAGGTATCTTTTTGAGACTACTAACAAGTGGTTTTGTAGGTTCGATTGTCCAAGGATTTGATTTTGAAACACTTGTGTTTGATTATTTTTAGATTAGAAAACACTTCCATTGGGGCTCTAAAAAGAACATTTGCTTGTCTCACTTAGATTTAATTAGGGGGTTAAAGAAATTTGCTTGATTGTGCTTGAAGATGGTAGGTGATTATGCTCTCACCTTGTGCAAACTAGGTGATTAGAAAACTAGACCCATTTATTTTATGTGTCACCCTGATTCAATAATTGAAGTATCCTCTCCCATTGCGCACTTGTGTGATCTTGGGTGCAAGAGAAATGGTTATTGACTCTAGGAATTGGACCTTGGTGGGAAAAAGTACTCACCCCAAGGTGACTCAAACCGACAATGAAGCTCTTTGGCTGAGCTACCCCCAACTGGTATATAAATGTGAATCCTAATGGAAAACTTAGGATTACGAGTGTGGATGTGTCACATGGACAAGTGAAATCCAAAAAACCCTATTGAACATAACCTCTTTAGACTAGAGTTCCTCCTTATCAGAGCTAATCTTGCCCCATGTGTGGCCACTCGAACGAGAGTCCTGAACTATAAAATTTTGCGTAGTAGCAAAAAATCATTTCTATTTACTAATGTAGCAACGCTTGTTGTGAAGGCATCCACATTCTCGTAGTTCTTAGTAAAGGTGATCAACCCGCCATGGCAGATTTATGGGGGTTGGAAGATTGGTTGACCTAAGAAGTAGTGCACTCTAAGGGGGAGCCCATGTAGCCAAGCTTATAGATTCATCTGCTGAGAATAAGTGTGGTTGGGGAAACCCACATGGAATCTAGTAAATATTGTCCTTTTCTAACATAGGATTATGCTTTTCTTCATTGTGCTTGTTTCAAAGACAAAATATTATGTTTTTCAAGTGTTTTCTGAGACATTCAAACAAACAAACACCATTACACAGATCTAGAAACAAACATCCAACTTGAAACATTCCAAAAATTGATCAAAATTGCAAAAAAAATAGACATTCATTTTGCCTGCAACACATTTGCTGCTTCCTGCACCGCATGTGCTATGTTGAACCACATTTTAAACTTTCTATGATACAATTGCTATGATAAAACACATTTGTTGCTTTCTACACCACATGTGCTTTTTTGAACCATATTTGAATCTTTATGAGTCGCATTCACTCTGCTATATCACACTTCTGCTTTCTAGAACACATTCAACTTCTTGCACTGCGTTTGTTATTTTCTATGATGCATTCGCTCTGATCAGTTGCATATGCCATTTCTGGAGACACATTTTCCTGTCTTGAACCATATTTTCTTTACAGAACACTGGAATTTATTTTCTAAGTCACATCTACCATCTGTAGAGTCACATTCACTAAATCTAAAATGCATCTACAAAACCTACAATGCATTCAAAACTTGGAACAACACATTTTCCTGGCAGAAATTAAAATACTGTTGCGACCAAAACTCAAGAGAAAACTTGTCCAATATGTCATTAAGAATCTTTTTCCAACAATCTCTGTCAAAAAATAGAAAGAAAATTGCTCAAATCTTCCATCATTTGCATCTTTAGCTTGCATTTACCCATATGTTTAACTTTGCAAATTTTAGTTGTATCCTTTATGTCCATCATTTTCATTTTTAGTTATAAACCAGTCCTTAGGTCCTCACTTCATTTGTAGATTTTGGATTAGGAAACCTTACCATACTTTGCAAAATAATTGCCTTCAAGAGTAGGTGGTCATTAGACTTATTCATCATTATTTCTTTTAGTCATTGTCCTTTTTGTGAGACTTTCCAACTCAAAAGTCTAGTTAGGAAACCTCACTTTGTCATTTTGTCCTTTAGCCACCTTAACAAGTCCTTTGATGACCCAAATTGAGACATAGATTAAGCCTAGAGTGGTTGAGTAACCTTCCTCCAAATCATTTAGACCTTTTCATTTGCATACCTTAGAAACATTCAAATCATCTTAGTCCTCATTTTTCATACATTACTCCCAAAAATCCAAAAATAACAAAAAATTAGTGTCATACTTTTCATAATAGTCCTCATTGTCCTTTGGAATTTGTCATTTCTTTTAGGCAACATTGTCATTTTCATCCTTTACATTTGCATCCCTTATTATAAAAAATCCATAAACCTAGTTTGCATTGTCACCCCTTTCATTTGCATTCCTTATTATAAAAAATTCAAAAACATAGTTTGCATTATCAAATTGCATTGGCATTCCTTATTATCAAAAATCCGAAAATATAGTTTGCATTGTCATCCATTGAATTTGCATCCCTTATTCAAAAATCTTAAAATATAGTGTCATTTAGTTGCCATTTTCATCCTCTTCCTAATTTGAGCAACTCCTTATATGATTGAGACTAGGCTTAAAAGAAAAAGAAGACAAATGGCTAATTTTGGACAAGGCAACAACACTTATATCTTTTCCAATGACATGAATCAAGACATGAACTGAGAAACATCTTTTATCAATCCTTTCAATGAAATGATCATTCCATCTTCATCACGAAACCCCTTTGAATCATTCATGCATAGAAATGAACATGGACATGTGTTTATGGAAGACTTAGAAGTCGTAGTGCAAAATCCTAACGTAGTCTCCTTTGTAGAAGACTTAGTCTTACATGACCCTCAAAGATATTTAGCCATGCTCTTGGACCAAGGGGTTAAATTACCACATGGCTTTGACATTAACACTTTGAGACCGCCCTCTCCTGATCACAAAACCCACAACAACAACAACATTACAAACAACATGCCCAACACTAGTCAACCTTAAAACAATGCAAGCAATACTTTCATTGGTGCCACCTCACAAATTTCCACAAGCACTATTAATGCTAGGTGATCCCATAATAGTGGTTTACACTTGGCCAAACCGACACCTAAATTATTATTTTTAACTAAATCTTCAAATTTGGGCACCTATAGCGGCTAAACCGTGAGGAATTTGAAGATGATGCAAACTAGAGTCTCATCACATTTTGTCTGTAGATTCTAAAAATATTTTCTCCAAAAATTTTGGAATCAAATTAAAATTATTTTTTCCGATTCCCCCATGAAAATAGATTTTTCAGAAACAACATTTTAAAAAAGACGCACACCGTATAATGCATAACTTTTTTTCCAGGAAGGATAAAATTCTAATTCTTTCAAATTTAGATTTGTAACTCTGATATCTAGTGCTTCCACTTGGTTAGATAGTTTTTTATTGAATATTTTTTCCTTAATCAAGTTTCAAAGTCAAACGAATTATAATTCAGACACAACGCGACCGTATAACACGTAACTTTTTTTGTATATGCCAAAATTTAATTTAATTTTTTTTGTTAGATCAAGGACTTCAATATCTATGCACTCATATTTTCAATTTTTTTTTTGATAATATTCTATTTTTCCACATGTGAAGAACAAAGAAATTCATTTTCAATGAAAAACCTATGTTTAATAAAAAACTTAAAAAACAAATACATAACAAAACCAAAAACATATTAAAATTATATTCTATTGGATAGTTTGTTTGAGGAATACCATAATCATTTGAAATAAATTTAAAATGAATTCATTTGATCTCAAAAATCTAAATCAAAAGTACTTTACTCAAAGATTTGATAGGTGTGCTGAGACGCATTTATAGGTATGGTTTAAAACTAGCTTATGTTCTATTCAAGGGGGGTTTGATCTAAGGTGATTTGATCAAACCCTTTCAATTGGAACTTAAAATGGAACATTTTAAGGCTTAAATCATTATATTTTCTAAAAATATGATTTTAGCTAAAAATTGCTCCTCTCGTGAATTGTAAAACCACTATTATGACGCGACCACACCTCTAATGACACCTCCAATCAAAAAAATTCCAATTCAATCAATGGAACATCCGTTGGAGGAACACCAACTATGTCACAAGCCATGTCACAATCAATGCTAAGAATGTCAAAAACATCTTCACAATTAGTTGGAGCTACCTTTGGATCCTCATCAATGGGGGAAAGTTCCTCAAATCCTCTATTTGGAGCTTCATCTAGTGCCATGGGAGCATCATCATCAAAAAATTTCATTGCAACCTCATTCAATCCTTTTAGAGGAAGTAAACGATGTATCTTTATTCGAGGACCATAACCAAATGTTAACACGTCATCACAACTTAATACCAATACTTCCCAAAGGAAAAACACAAATATTCCCCATGGAAAATTCCAACAATTTAGACAAGGAAACCAAAATATGCAACATATGGTTTCATTTGGACACCAAAATATTCATGGTCAACATACCCCACAAATTTTGACTCAAATGGCTGGAGGGCACATTCCTACATATGCATCACATATCCACACTCATCAACATGTCCCTAATCAAAACTTCCAATACCAACAACTTTCAAATCAAAACACGTCATACATCTTGCAACAACACATCCCACAAAAAAAACCAACATCTCTTCACAACAAATGAGGACCCATGGGATACCTATCACTCCCATGTGTGATGCAACAAACAATCCTATAATTGATACCTTGACAGCTCAAGTGGCTCACTTGCAAAATACCATAGAGACTATGTAAATGTTTGACAAAAATTCACACATGTCATATGACCTATGCCCATATCCTTTTGACATGAGTCTATACATGCCACCATTTCCTCCTAGGTATGTGGCACCGAACTTCACCAAGTATAAGGGAAAGACAAATCCTATTGAACACGTTCGAGAATTCATGACCAACTGCATGGACATTGCCTATGAACACACTTAGTTGATGAGACTCTTCTCCAAGAGTCTTACAAGACCCACACTTGAATGGTTCTCCACTTTAAAGGGAATAAAAAGATGGGACGAACTTGCAGACAAATTTGTGAAAAATTATGCCTATAACATTGACACAAACACCTCCATCACTAGCTTATGCACACTTACACAAGAAGACGATGGTGAAACGTTTATCCAATTCTTCCAAAGATGGAGAAGCCTATCAAGTCATTGCCATATTGACATACCTAAGAAAGAAAAGGTTGACATATTTGTTTAGATTCTCCTAGGACCATTTAAATATGGCTTGCAAGTTCATTGATGTACAACTTTCAAAGACCTAGTTGAAAAGGGTGTCCAACTTGAGAAGGCCCTTATTGCTAAAGGATATTTAAAATATGGCTCTAAAAACACAAACATAAACCCATCCACAGACAAAAATAAGTATTGGGTAAAAAATAAACATGTCACCAATGACGGCATTGTTGATGCCAAGGCTATAAACACGATGGGTCCTATACTTACTCTTAAAGGAGCTTAGCCACAAAACAAACCAACAACAACATTGACACCCCCTACCAATGTCATTCCAAATAACCAAAATTCTTAAAATAGTCAAAGTCAAGGACAACCCCACCAGACAAGATAATTCTCGAAAAGACAAACATACATTGCTTTGGGAGAACCAATTGAGGATGTTCTTAAAAAGCTCCTTCAAAACAATCTCATCACACTAGAAGACCCTAAGCCATATGACTTAGGAAATTTTAAGCCATCATGGTGGGATGACAACACTTTCTATGATTACCATCGGGCTATAGGGCATAAGAAATCCTCTTGTCAACAACTAAGAAATATTGTACAAGACCTCATTGAAAATCACACAATTAAATTGGGTGGGCCACAATTTGCATCAAATGTAGACCATACTATTCACAAAAACCCACTACAAGACCATGGTTCAAATAACCCCTAAACGTCAAGTCTTAAGACAAATAATAATCGTGCCAACTATACTTGCACTACATTTGATTATTTAGGAGGAACTATCATTAACCATGTCTGAACCGATGATGAGTACATCAATACCATCACTATCAAAAGAGCACCCGAATGTAATGCCACTACTCAAAGTGAAAAACTCACCATACTTGGTCCTCCTCCTCGACAACCAAAAATTACAATACCTAGTCCATCTGCAAAAAAATCACAATCAGGCCCACCTGCAAAGCAGTCACAACCTAAGAGTCAGTTTAACCTTATTGATCAACTAGGCAAAACACCTGTTGAAATTTCCATACTTGAATTGCTATGCATTTCTCCCATGCATAAGGCTATACTTTAAAAAACCTTGCAAGAGTCCTCTATCCCTCAAGATATTGATGTATACCAGTTTGAAGCCATGGTGGGATACCTCACTACACCTCATCATGTAACATTTTTAGATCAAGATTATTTGTCACATAAGTCCAACCATAATGATGCATTACACATTGAAGTTTTCATCCATAAGCATAAGGTTAGATGAGTTTTAGTAGATGGTGGAGCAGAACTGAACATATGCTCCTTAAAACTGGTTAAGGCTCTAGGATTTTCTGATGCTTGCATAGACACAACAAAGAGCATAGTTATAAAGGTGTATGATGATGAAGAACATTCCTCTTGAGGTGTTATCACTCTTCCAATTAGAGTTGGGCTAGTCTTGTAGACACAACTTTCCAAGTCCTAGATCTTGAATTGCCTTCTAACATTTTGCTCAGTTGACCTTGGATTCATGCTCTCAAAGCCATTCCATCCACCTACCACCAATGCCTGAAGTTTCCCTTTGATGGCACATAAATCACCATATATGGAGACCCCAATCCCTTTCAATATTGCACCAATCTAAGGGGCATTTCAAAACATCAAGTACCCATCAACCAAGAAGCTCCTAGTTCATCTTCTTCCAAATTCATTGACCCTTCCACACTCACCTCTTCGCCCATGTCCACTCCTTCCACATCTTCAGCCACACCATCATCCTCCTTGCCTCCTAAGACTGAGTCCAATGTCAAGATCCAGGACCTAGGATGTGGAGAATTTAAACTAAATAAATCATATTGCATCACAAAAATACCCAAGTCTCCTAAGGTCTATGGTCAGCCTTGTTTCAGAATGGAACCTAAAGAAATTTTTAAAGTTCCACCGACAACCATTTTCATAAAATGGGGAGACATGAACAATGAAGATATTGAAGATATATCAAGATGGATTTACAAAGAAATGGAAAACTTGCCTCCCTTACTAGTACAAATATATGGCAAAGGCTATGACATGATAAAGGAAAAATGCTATGATGGAATTAGTGGCCTTGGCAGAAATAAGAATAGAAGGTGTGAACCAATCATGCCTCCCCATAGACCAAAAATTCTTGGCCTAGGATATGGACTACCTAAAAATGATGATCGACGTACCAATGGAATTTCGAGTGAGAGTGTGAATGCTTCGAAAAGTGTCAAGACTATTAAGAAATCTCTTACCGAAACTGACTCCCACGAATGGGAATTTGGCTCCCAACGATCCCTAAGCAATGGTTGTCTTGATGAATTGTTCCTTGAACCTAGAGAACTTACTGCTGAACAAAGATTTTGGAAAATGTTTAAGATTGACCCATCAAAGAATAATCACAATCCTAAGATCTTAAATAAACGAGAAAAATTGGATAGAATCTTTTGCCGAAGGAACAATGATAAACCTAAATCATCTTCCAATTCTATTACCCATAACCTTGACATAGCCATCTAGTCATTTGAACCTAACGACCATCATTTGGATTCATCTGAATTGCCACATGACACTATTGACCCTGATGATAGTCCTTTTGTCCCTTATTTTGACAATGAATATGAATCAAGTGAAGGAGAATATTGGATAGAGTCTGATTTGGAATTGGATGATGACAGTTTCATTTTCAATGTCTCTAAATCCATTTGCATGCTTTCCACATTTTCCCCACAATTCACTAATACTGATGATGGTATCTCCTTAGTCTACCCGCAACTAATTGATTGGTATCAACAAGGCCTGCCAGTCATGGACATATTTTAGAATGATGAGGCCATTGCAGAATTCATGGGACTATGTGAGGGAATATCAAGTGGAGATCACAAGGCTAGATTTTCCATTGAATTAGATTGTGCAGCTTGCTTCAGGGAGACTGCTCGATCCTCTAGTCACAAAATGAAAAATAAAAATAAAACAAAAAATGACATGTCTTTAGGTGAAAACCGAAAGGCACCTTCTGCTGATAAAAACATAAAAAAAAAAGGATGTATCTATGGGTGAAAACCTCTCTGAGGCACCTAGAGATGGAGGACTAGACTTTCTTCCCATGACTTAAGAGAAATCAGCAATGCTTATAGACGACACCATGGAATTCAACATATCTACAACAAAAGATCCCAATATTGTCCTCTTTGTAGCATCCCTGATAGAAGAAGAGAAACCTAAATTCAACAAATTCTTTTCAGAGTGCAAGATTAATTTTGCATGGTGATATGCCGATATGCCTAGGTTGGATCCAAAACTGGTCTTACACCATTTTCCACTACTTCTAGACAATAAACTAGTAAAAAAAAAGTTGCATAAAATGCATCCTTAGATAAAATGCATCCTTAGATTTCCCTATTGGTCATTGAAGCAGAACTTAAGAAATTGTTGGATGTGGGATTCATACGGTCTATCGACTATGCTGAATGGATATCCAATCTTGTACCAGTCATAAAGCCAAATGGTCAGATCCACGTCTATGCAAATTTTAGAGACTTGAACAAAGCATGTCCAAAGGATGACTTTTCATTGCAAAACATAGATATCATAGCTTACCTCACGGCAGGATACAAGATGTTGTCCCTCATGGAAAATTTCTTAGGTTATAATCAAATCCGTATTGCCCCTGAAGATGAGCAAAAAATGACATTTACATATCCTTGGGGTACACATTTTTGGAACGTCATGCCTTTTGGTCTTAAGAATGTAGGTGCCACGTATCAAAGAGCTATGGCAACAATATTTCATGACATGATGCACAAGATAATGGAGGATTGCATGGATGACCTCTTGGAAAAATATTTGACATGAAAATATCATTTGAGTGTGTTAGACAAAATCTTCAAGAGACTGGAAGAGTACAAAGTCCATCTGAATCCTAAGAAATGTGTCTTCGGTGTGACATCAGGGAAGATTTTGGGATACATAGTTTCTTAAAGAGGCATTGAGGTCGATCCTACCAAAGTGAAAGCCATATTAGACATGCCTCCTCTAAAAGGAATAAGTGAACTCAGGACATTGCAAGGCAGGTTGCAATCTATCTGATGCTTCATAGCACAATTGGTCGACAAGTGTCAACCATTTCAATATCTTTTTTGCAAGGGTATCCCCTTTGTGTGGATAGATAAATGTCAAGAGGCCTTCCAACTAATAAAGGATTATCTATTGTCACCATTTGTTTTAATGCCACCTATTGAATGGAAACCTTTGGTTCTATATATTTCTGCAACAACTTCAGCATTAGGGGCATTATTGGCACCAAACAACCACGATGAGAAGGAAAGGGCCATATACTATATTAGTTAGACACTAGTCAGATATGAGCTAAATTACACAACTATTGAATGTGCTTGCCTAGCAGTTTTCTTCATATCTCAGAAGCTAAGACACTACATGTTGAATCACTTGACACATTTGGTAGAAAAGATTGATCCCCTGAAATATCTCTTGAGTCACATAGCATTGACAGGTCATCTAGAAAAATGTGTTATGATTTTGAGTGAGTATGAAATCCAATATGTAGAATGAAAGGCTATAAAGGGACAAGTGATAATAGACCAACTAGCAGTTGCACCAGTGCAAAGAGATCACCCATTGGTAGCAAATTTTCTAGATGAGTCCATAATTCACATAGAGCCT
>VDFB02090160.1:0-10660 GCA_007258455.2 Sequoia sempervirens | reverse complement strand
ATTTTCATGCCTTTTATAAGGCACTTTGTACAATATGTATCATCATGTCTCAATTTGATTCCTTTTACTCTTGGTGAAATACCCTCTTTGTTTGTTGCTTCTCTCTTGTGAAGGTTTCTTTTTGGTGTGCAATTGCTCTTGGGTGCTCCAACATGGTATCAAAGCAGTTTTTCTACAACCACCTTCTAGAGAGTTTTCGTCAAGCATGATTTGAAGGAAAATTGGTGGCATTTTCTCTGTGGCATTTTTGTCCGTCTAAAGGAAGGCGTTGTTTCTCTATTTTGAGAAGGCATTTTTTGAAACGTTTATTTTCTGCCATTTTCCATTGGCTGCAATGATCTGAGGAGAGGGAAGAGTGGATTTTTTGCTTGGTTGGAGGCACGTTTCTTTCTTTCTTATGTTGAAGCCGAGTCATCTCAAGGGTGTTGGAAATCTATTTGGAGGAGACCCTTTTTTTTTGTTGTGGTGCACTGAGGAACTCTTTAGTTTTAGGCTTGGTGCATTTTTTTTGTTGAAGAGGCAACGATTTTTCTTGCTATCCCTTGGAAAGGCATTGAAACACTTTGGCAGTGAATCCTTGCTTCAAGGCATTTGATTTTCTTTGTGCATTGGCGACAGAAGGGGTTGAAACCTATTTATTGTTGCATTTGAGGGGAGAGTGATTCGAATTATTTGTTGAGGTGTTTTTCTCCTATGTGGGAAGCCAAGAGAGGCAGTGAATCCTTGATTGGAGGTGTGACTTCTGTTGTGGAAGACTGGAATTTGGTGCAGATTTATTTTTAGAGAACTTGGAGTGTTGTCCATGATTTGGAATTGTTGTGTGGATTTCATCTGCTAAGGGAGGCATTTTTTTAAGGCTTGATTGGAGAGGGGACATGTCATCTGGGAGGAATGTTTTTTTTGCTCCAAAGGCTGCGATTCAACATTTTCAAGGCTGCACAAAGGTCATTTGGAGGCTCAAATTTTTCTCAACCCGTGATTTCTCTTAGCGAATATTTTATCTAGGGTTTCCTTCTTTTTTGGGGGTGAAAAATGCTTTTTTCACTTGGTTGCTACTTTTGTCTCACATTGGTGAGACAGCTGAAGAAATAAGTTGTTTTATACTCTGGTACCTTCAATGTTGTTTGAGGTAAGGCTTGTGGAGCTTTTTTTGGAGAGGCTTTGGTTTGCGTGGAAGAATCTTGTTGCATGGTGTGATTGGAGCTTGATTCAGGTACTCTTTTTTGAAAAAATTTGCCTCAAAATTGCAAGTTTTAAATTTTGCCTCAAATTGTAAGCTTGTAGCCTAAATTCTTCATCAGTTTCTTGCTCAAAATTGTCTTTTTTTGGAAAAAAAATATTTTGGAGTGCACATTGTTGGATCTATTCCTTTTGGGGGGGATATAAGTAGCTTATTGGTCCATTTGTGTCCATTTTCCCACCATGTTAGAACCGAAGATTGACCCACTCACTCCGCACAACTATCACACGTGGAAGCTTAAAATGCCACAATTGTTACAATCTTGGGGGCTTTGGCAAATGTTAGATGCCGAACAACTCGAGTTTACTAAAAAAATTGAGAAATTTGTTCATAAAAACAAAATGGATGAGGCTAGAGGGCTCATAGATCTCCATGTGTCTAATAATCTGTTGTTTCACATTGCCAAATGTAAGACACCTAAAGAAGTATGGGATAAGCTTGCTAAGTTGTATGGGAAAGTAAACCAGTTCAAAATCTTGCAACTTGAAGCCGATCTCACCTCTCTCGCTCCAGATGCCTTTCCCACTATTCAGGATTTCTTTGCACAGTTCAAATTGATCTTGTCGCAACTGAAAGGGTGTGGTCATGCCAAAAATGATGATGAGTGTATCTTCTTGATCTTGTCAAAACTAAGAGGTCATTTTCAAGTGTTTACCTCTACCTTCTATTCTATTATGGATGCCATGGGAGAAGACCATAAGATGCCTTCCTTTGAGATGTTTTGTGATCGATTGGCTAGGGAGCAAGCCAAGGTGATCCAGATGGTTGCTCTTCCTAAGAGTCATGCCTTGATGACTCAATCTTCCAAGAGCAAGGGTAAGAATAAGAAGAACCCTAAGACAGATTCTCCTTCTGGTGGTGAGAATCCCTCCAAGCCTAAGGAGAAGAATGATCAGAAGCCTGCACCTCCTTCTAACTCAAGAGAATCATCTTCCAAGTCTAAGAAGAAGAAGGGAAAATGTTCTTTTTGTGGAAAGTCAAGGCATAATGATGCACATTGTTTTGTGACGCTTGCAGCATTAGAGGAAGCTATGAAGAAGCACAACATTTCCATGTCGAAGTCTTCTTCCTTGGGAAAAGGCCAAGCCCTTGCAGCAAGAGGTTTGTCCTCTACCCATGATAGTTGGATTCTTGATTCCAATGCCTCACATCACATGACTCATGATGCAGATCTTCTTGATTCTCTTTCCGATAGTCATACTACTCACATTGCAGTTGGAGACTCTTCTTAGATTCTTGTTTTAGGGATAGGCTCAGTCCAGATGCAGGATGGTTGCATTGATGATGTTCTTCTTGTTCCTAATATTTCACAGAATCTGCTCTCCATTTATCATATTTGTTGGCATGGTGATGGAAGGCTTGTTGAGTTCTCTCCCAGTGATGTGACTATTTGAGAGTTAAAGAATCTTGAGAAGGTTGTTGCTACTGGAGTAGTTGATCATAGATCCCACTTGTATAAGTTTGATGGATTTGAGCCTTCATCAGGATCATCCTTTATTGCTCATGCAAATGCTGTGAGCAAGTTGTGGCACGAGCGGTTTGGGCACCTAAATTACAAATATATCTAATAAATGAGCACATAGAATTTGGTGATTAGCCTACCTCAGATATCTTGTTCTGATGGGGTTTGCTCAGGTTGTGTACTTGGGAAACATCATCAAGATCCATTTCCAAAAGGTATGGCCACATGTGCTTTGGCACCCCTTGAGTTGGTGCATAGTGATCTCATGTCATTTCCCACTCCTTCATTTCTGGGGGCCAGTTATGTGCTTACCTTCATTGATGACTTCTCCTACCACACTTGGGTGTACTTTTTGAAGTAAAAGGATGAGGTTCTTCGCTTCTTCATGACATTCCTTGCATTTGTAGAGAAGTAGTCAGGGCATTCCCTTTAGAAGATTCGCACAGATAATGGGAAGGAGTATGTCAATAGGGCATTTCAAGATTTCTACAGTGCTTGAGGTATACTTCATCAGCACATAGTGCCATACACTCCACAAAAGAATGGTGTGGCTGAGTGGAAGAACAAAACATTACGGGAGATGGCCAATCGCATGATCCAATCTAGGTCCATGACTCCAGCTTTTTGGGCAGAGGTTGTCAATTGTGCCAACTACATTCAGAACCGTATGCCTCATAAGGCAGTGTGGAGTATGACTCCCGAGGAGGCTTGGTCTCATGTCAAGCCTAAGGTCTCCTACTTCAGAGTATTTGGCAGTGATACATAGACATTCATTCCAACAAGGAGGCGGAAAGCAATGGAGAAGAAGAGTCAGCGGTTCATCTTCGTTGGCTACTGTGAGGATGTGAAGGGATATCAGTTGTTTGATCCCATCACTAAAGAGGTACATTCTCATCGTGATGTTCATTTTGATGAGTCTTTCATTAGAAGGATTCTCCATCATAGGCCTCTACCTCCTTCTTCCTAGTTCTTCTTCAGAGGATGTTTTGTTTCCTATTGTTGCTAATGATGATGTTGTTGATGCTCCTAATGATGGTATTGATATTTTTGTTGACATAACTCCATCTTCTCCTAAGCTTGCACCCACATAGCCTCTTTGGGATCACACTCTTCTTAAGGAGGTTGGTTCTCATGCAGGTGATCCCACCACTTCTTGCCACACTCATTCTTAGACTTCGAGTATCAGTATTTTGAGTCATGCAGTTTCTATTGATCCTTAGAAGTTTTTAGATGCTTCAGGTGTTCCAAAGTGGGATAGTGTTATGGATGAGGAATATTCTTCTTTGATGAAGAATCATACTTGGGATCTTGTTCCTCTTCCTAAGGGAATAAAGTTGGTTTGGTGCAAGTGAGTGTATTGTACCAAGTTTGTAGCCAATGGTTCTATTGACAACTACAAGGATCATCTTGTGGGTAGGGGATTTTCTCAAGTTGAGGGCATTAACTATTCAAAGACCTTTCTTGTTTCAGATGGATTTCATTAAGTCTTATACTTTCCTATTATTTACATCTCAAAAGGTTGGTCGATGCTCAGATGGATATGAAGAGTGCTTTCACTGCATGGTGATCTTTAGGAGGAGATCTATATGGAGCATCCACCAGGTTTTGTGCAGGACCCTTCACTTGTTTGCAGGCTTCAACATTCATTGTATGGTCTCAAATAAGCCCCTTGGGCTTGGTATGAGAAGATGGACAATTTTTTGCTTGCTTCTAGATTCACTAGATGTCACTCTGACCCTACATTTCACATTCAAAGGCATGGGGGGATCTTCTCATTCTTGTTCTTTTATGTGGATGATTTGATTCTCCTTGGAGTTCTCTACGTTGAAAGATACTCAAGAGCTTTGATGAAACAGTTCCTTATGGACCTTGGTTTTGCATTTCTTCTTGGTCTTGATTCATTAATCTTACTTGGTATTTCCTATTTTCCAGCGATATATGTAGTTTTAGCGGATATTCGAGATGATTGATTGCAAGCCATCCCCCACCTTTTGATCCCGGTGTTGTGTTGTCTTCTAGTTCTAGTACTCCGTCAGTGGATGCTACCTTGTATCAATAGTTGTTTGGAAACCTTTTGTACTTGACACATAGTTGTCCTGATATTTCCTTTGCAGTTGGTCTTGTTTACCGTTTCTCTCAAGATCCTCATGAGAGTCACTGGAAGGTAGCCAAACACATCTTGTGGTACATTCAGGGCACTACACATTTTGGCATTGATGGATCGGGTGCTACTTTCGGTTATGAAGCCGTTGGCTTCAGTTGGGCTAGTGATGTTGATGAAGTCCACTTCAGCTTTTTCTTTTTGTCTTGGTTGTAGTGCGGTGCATGGTCTTGCAAACCAGCACTATTGCATTATCATTAACTGAGGTTGAGTATCGAGGAACTATTTTTTCTAGTTAGGAGGTTCTATGGCTTTGATAGTTGATGGATGAGTTTGGTTTTCCTGTTGATAATCCCACTACTCTTTGGTGTGATAATCAAAGTGCCATACATATTTCTCACAACCCAGTGGAGCATCAACGCGTGAAGCATATTGAGATCCACATGCACTTCATTTGGTAGATCATTTAGGAGGGTGTTCTAAGTTTGGAGTATTTTCCTACGAAGTAGCAGGCTACAAACATCTTCACTAAACCTTTGGCATCTACACCACGTATATTTTGCTGAAGACCAATGCTTGGGGTGAAGGAAGTTGTCCTTAGGGGTCTTGGTGATCCTTTCTTTCTCTCACCCTATTTTCTCACTTTTTGGAGAGGTTTTTCCCACATGTTATTTCTCCTTTTCTTCAATTGTGAGAGATTTTGTTTACGCATTGTAGTTGTGCATGGGTACCTAACATGGCCTTGTTTCTGGGACCCATTTTTGCATCCCATTTTTCATTTTTAGTTTCCCTAAGTTGCGCTTAAGGGGGTGTTAGAGTGAATGGTGTTATCGTTCACATTTTTCTTAAGTTAACTTAGGGGTAGGTTTTTTTTAATTAATCACCTGGTGGTTTTTCCCGTGCTAGACAGTTGTGCACCTGTCGCATATTTTCATGCCTTTTATAAGGCACTCCATACAATATGTATCATCACGTCGCAATTTGATTCCTTTTACTCCTGGTGAAATAGCCTCTTCGTGTGTTGCTTCTCTCTCGTGAAGGTTTCTTTTTGGTGTGCAGTTGCTCCTAGGTGCTCCAACATATATATATATATATATATATATTTACACATGTTTTATTATTTTATGGAATAAATGAATATAAGTATATGCATTCTATAATTGTGTAAGTTGATATATATATATATATATATATATATATATATATATATATATATATATATATAATAAATGTTAATAGTGTTGTTTATACATTAAAGGGCATGAAATATGTAAAGCACAAAAATTAAAAGTGATAGTGCATAAACTATAGACAATGTTTAAATGATTAAACATGATGTACAAATAAAGAATGCAGCGCTATGGTATGCGCAAAGTTCTTAATCCAAGTAATACGTGGAAGTAATATTCAAGACAAAGTCAATGCTGAGAAGCGATGCTAATCTAAAATGCATAAAATAACTTTGACTTAGTCTTTGAGCTAAATAGAAAACCAAAGAAATAGAAAGTGTGGTGTCTAGGTGGCGCCAAACTGAGAATAGTGCGAACCAAATAGAAGTCTAAACTTGCAATGCAAATTCCAGCTTGTGTGCAATGTGAAATATATGAATTGGTCAAATAGGGAACTGGCCAAATAAGTCAACCTGTAGGAGACAATTACCTTGCATTTCTAATTATCATTCTTCTTGTCTAGTTGAATGGGGTGAATCATTCACTATGGACGAGTATGTGTTTATTGTGCATTGATTCAAGCTGCCACCTTTCTTCTTCTTACTAAGTCGAACTTTCTGAGCTGAGGTGTCAATCTTGATACCCTGTTTCTAGCCTTTAGTTGTTGATCTTTCTATATAAATAAAGGTGCCTTCCACTTCAAAGGGGACACATTCTTGCATTCTTATTTTTTGATTTTCTGAGTGTTACTCTATTGCAATATTGAGTTGTGAGTTAAGAGGTTTTTAGTGTGATTAGTGAGGTTTTAGAGAGATTTATTTGTGGGAATTGGTCAAGGAAAGGAATTGCAAACTGTTTGGTGGAGGTTGTGCTAGGAAACATGTTTTATCAATTGGAGCTATCCAATTATAGGCATGCTATTTCTCTACTTTATTTTTTTGTTTTAAGTTGAAAAATTGCTTGATTTTATGGGTGTTGCTTGAATTGTTTGGAAAAAGGAAAATAGATGTTTTTATGTGTGTTTACTTCATAAAAAGTATGAAAGAAGCTGAGATGTTTGTTAAACCCATATAAGGGGATTATCTTAGCATATTATGTATGTAGGTAATGAGTGCTTATGTGTTTTACTATAGACTATGTTAAGTCATGCTTAAATAGTTATAGTTTGGTTTATAAGGAAGCTTGTGAAAGTCTAATTTATGTTTCAGTTTGATTTACCATAGTGTAATGTTTTAGCAAGAGGAAATAGGTTATTCCTGGGGTTAGGATAATCCAATGAAGGGGATAGCCTATGCATAGAATATGTGTGGTCATTACAAATCAAGCTACGAAGGTGTGTGAATAGGATAACTCTCACTCGAAATAACTAAGTGTTGAATTCTTTGGCTAAAGTAGTGTAAGTTGCCACTGTTTACACTATTAATTCATTGTGATCCAATTATGCATTCCAGTCTGGGATTGTCATACACATAGGTTGTAGCCACTGTATAGTAAAGTTCTAGATTGTAGGACACAACACCAAGCTCAGGAAAGGCTAGTATTATGGGGTTACCAAACCAATATCTTCGTCAAAGGGTAGGGCCATCTTACTTGATAGGTAGATGTGCGGGGGACCGCAATAAGTCTGTGGTTGGCAGAAAAATGCTTGAGTGATGCTTCTCCTCATCAGTTGGCAGCCAAGATTTGAAGGGGGATTACCTAGACCATATGTACTTCTAGTGCTAGAAGCTCAGAAGAGTTATGTATGTACTTTGTACCCATTTATATGGAAGGTTGTAAACATGAATGTTAAACTTGAGTTTATTCAATATGAAATAAATATTATGGAAAGATAAGTGAAATTACAATGAAATGCAATGGAAGTTTGGAACAGTGTTTATTTCAAATGTGCATGTAATTTAAAATTATGGAAAAGATAAAAATTATTGCTATGTTATGGAATCATGGTTTAATCACTTGTGGGTTAAAACTTAGGAAAATTTAGTAGAACATTGCACATGTTACAGAAAGGATGGAGATTGCAAGTGACATAAAGCTTTGAAAGGAATGAACAATGGTGCATTTGAATGGCTAGGGATGATGATAGTAGGAACAATGATCACATATAGCACAAGGAGTCTGAATTATAATCCATGGTGTCAAAGTAGGTGCAAAGCCACAAGAGAGTTAATACAAGCTACATGGCTAGGTTATTCTGAAATATTGACGATTTAGGAGTTGGGCACCAAAATGGAGAAAAGAATGTGAATTTGAAATCCTAAGTGCATATATAAACAATGAAGCCTAACAATTGTAAATATGGTCAATTAGACATGAGAATAAGTATAGGTAAAGAAGAAGAGAGTATTAAGTTTGAGGATTGGACTACATGTAGTTTGTAACCATCTTTTTGTTGGAGCTCAATCTAACTATACAATAATTTGCTTCAATTCGGATCCCCATGTGCATTTTACCTTACTATACCCATTATATATATCTAACTTGGAAAATATCCAAACAGGTCTCCCTTGATCTATTAGGTCTAAGTGTTGTTCGGCATCCCTCTCCATATCCTCATAAGATGTTAGAAGTTGCAAAACTCCAAGAAAGTTGTAAGTCTAGGAGTATTTTGGTTATTTCCTATTGTTTTTGCAATGTTGCAATTTCTTTATGGACTCCTAGACATTTCCAAATCACCCAATGTCCAATCTTAACCTCTCCTCCTACATAAAATTTTTGCAAGGTTCATTAGGTCCTTTCTTCCTTTATTTTTCCTTGCTTCTTGTTTACAAGATTTTGAAAGACATCTAGACTTTAGTTTATTTTTCTTGACCTCCCTTCCTTTTCAACATCCCCACAAATCTATCATTCCTTCTCCTTTATAGACTTTGGAGTCCATCTAGACTTCTTCCTTCTCCCCTCCATTTCCTCCACTTCCTCTATTTTTGCAAGTTTTTCCTACATCATTCCCAATCCCTCCTACATAATTATTTTCCCATTATGGAGCTTTGGACTTCCTCCAATCCTACCTCCACTTCTAACTAATGATTGCATATTATTTTCCTACATTCCCTCCAGACCTTTATTGGGGATTTTTTGTGGACTTTTAGACTTCCATTTGAAAGTATTTTCCTCAATTCCACTTCTATATTGAATCCCTGCAAAAGTTCCCAATGCCATTTTTAGCTTGTTTCTTGTGCAAAGTTCAAGTTGACTTTCAAACATCTTTTTCCAATCGAACATCCCATCTTGATGTCCAGTGTCATCTCCCTCCAACATTTCTCCACATTACTAACTTTTCTCAATTCACCCCTTCTACAAAGTTTTGATGGACTCCCAAATTTATATTGTAATGTACATTCTTGATGTCCAATTTTGCAACAAAACCTTGCATCTCCTTTTTTGGCCTCCTATCCCACCTCTAGTTCCCACATTTCCTCTTGTTTGATTCAACCACTCCCCAAATCTTCCTAATATGCCATTAATGATCATAATTGACCCTATAACTACTCCAAAAGGGTTTTCCTACCTAAAACAACAATGTGTATCTTGAGAACGCACATTTTCTTGCATTTTAATGATAGATGAAGATTTTCAATTTGCCATTAATGCAATGGATGAATTTAGTTCCCAATGAACCTCATACATATTCTAGATTGTCTATCTCATAGCTTTCATGGGTTTTACCTCATCTTGCACAAGAAGTTTGTAATGTCGTGTTCTTCATCAATTCCTACAAGCAGTTGAGGAACAATCATACTAAGCAAATCTCTAAAACATCTCTTGGTACTTATGGAAGACTTGATTTATGTATAAAACATATGGTTGTTGATGCCAAAGGCATGATACCAAGCGCATGACCATGTGATGATGATCCAAGCAAGCATGGGTAGCCTATGCAAATGTAGGCAACCTTGGTTCCTCATCCACTACTACATGATGGTATGGAAAGTTGAAACAAAAGAGAAGAGGTTCCAACCATTAGGGTTTATTTCCAACAAAGGGTTTACTACAATTTTGTATTGTAATTTTTGAGGTTTTCTCCCAAAGATGGTAATACCATACAAAAAATCTAAAAGGAATGTTTGAAATGTGCATATTTGACATTTTTTAATGTCTCTATGAGTATTGTCTGCATTAATGAAGATCTTACAAATTATTTGAATCACATTTGTTGATCCAAATGTTATTCTAACCAATTTGTCAACTAGAAGGTAGTAAAACCCCTTGTCAATATTTTGCAAGGCATCTTATTAAAATAATACAAGAAATGTGTATATTTGTCTATGGATAATGAAGATAGATTCAACTAGATGTCTTGCAATTTCATTTACCTAATTGTTTGCATGCATAAATCCTAGCTTATGTGGGAAATCTAGAGGTATAGACCCAATTGCTGTCTTTATCAAGGTACCATAGAGTGGGTTACATTTGGCATTTCCCTTTGGATCATAAAACTTGAGACTCTATTACCACTAATAGATAAAGAAACCCATCTTCTTTGTACTCAACCTCTCATCTCACCAACACATTAAAAATATATAAAATCAATCTTCTTTTGTAATTGTGTTGTTCTTATTACCTTTACTTCCATGTCTACATGTGTGTATCACCATTAGGGGTTGTCAAAGACACATCTTAAATCTCTTTATATGTTTGTTCATCTACTTTATGAAGTTGTAAAACCCTTGTGTTGCCAAATGAGCATA
>VDFB02090159.1:0-20574 GCA_007258455.2 Sequoia sempervirens | reverse complement strand
GAACCACATGCAAGTAGAAATCACAACTCATGGTATCCATACACACCTATGCAGACATACATGTTGTCTAACATATCAACATGCACATAGTCATCTACTACCACTTTGTTAAATGGCTTTGATTGATACTTATAATTGTTTCTTTTTTTTAATTATTATGCATTTAAAGACTAATTAGCACCTACCTAATTAATTAGATATGAGATGATAGAAGGGTAAATGAAAATTGAAACTATATAAAAACAGTAGACAACTCTATAGCAATTGAAGATATCTAATCTTTACAGGACTCACATGCACCAAGCAGAATGGAGAAAAGGGTTTCTACATAACGCCTATGAACACACATTTGATGGACCCACATTTCTTTGAGGGGTTTTGTTAAACAGTTTACTTGTCTTGTGTATGCTCCCATATATCGCATGTATGCCTATGAGGACATTAACCACAACATCTGACAAAATTCCTCTTTCCTTTCTGCTTTAATGACAGTGACAAAGCTGCTTGATAGTCTCTAAAGCCCTTTCAACCCAACCTAAACTGATTTAAAATACGAATTTACAATCAAGCTATAAAAACGCGTTAAAGCACTACGAAACCCAACTTGCATTTTCACTATTAAATGAAATGACAACGACAAAGCCCAAAGCAATTGCGTGCTTTCAATTCCAATCTATAAATTACATTTGCTTGACAGTCTCTAAAGCCATTTCAACCCAACCTAAACCGATTTAAAATATGAATTTACAATCAAGCTATACAAACGCATTAAAGCAGTAGGAAACCCAACTTGCATTTTCACTATTAAATGAAAGAAAACATGATAAACTAACTTCTCATCACCTCAAGCAACTCATTTCTCAGCCTCCAGTCTGCGACTTTGCAACCACAAGATCTCCTACTCAGCCACAAAGCAAAGCACTATGCAATACAACTTCCTTTTGCAGTTAAATAGCGCGAAACTGCAAAAAATAACAAATTATCACCTCCAGTAAATCATTTCTTGACAGTCTCTAAAGCCCTTTCAACCCAACTTAAACTGATTTAAATTACGAATTTACAATCAAACTATACAAATGCGCTAAAGAACTACGAAACCCAACTTGCATTTTCACTATTAAATGAAAGAAAACAGAAAAAACCAACTTCACATCACCTCAAGCAACTTGTTTCTCGGCCTCCAGCCTGTGACTCTGCAACTACAAGATCTCCAGCTCAGCCACAATGCAAAGCACGATGCAACACAGCTTCCTTATGCAGTTAAATGGCTCAAAATTGCAAAAAATAACAAATTATAACCTCAAGTAACTCGTCTCTGGGTTTGGACTCTGCAACTACAACATCTCCTGCTTTGCAACTACAAACTCTTCTTTAGAACACAGGCCTGCAGAACGGGAAAACAACATTCGCAAAGCAATAACGATGCATAGCAAGTGGCTCAAATCTATATTAAATGACCAAAGTACCTTGGCCACACGTGAACACCAAGCCATTCCAGCGCCTTCACCTCGAACTAGATGCCATTTAATGCATTTAATTTGCATTCATGGATTGCATACATCTACCCGCCAGTTTTATAAACTATGCCTTCACCTAGATCAATTTAATCAATCTATGCGTTCGCATTTTCTTGATATTTTAATGCATTTAAGTTGCACTCATGCATTGCGTACCTCTGGCCGCCAGCTTTATAAACTATGCCTTTGCTTAAATTTATTTAATTGATCTATGCGTTCGCATTTTCCTAACTTTTTTAATCAAAAAATGATTTATAAACTACTTTGACGAATAGAAAAACAGATAAATGCTAATTTTCCAATATAAATAATAGCTTTCAAAAATCTCGATATACAAATAAAAAGTAAAGAGGTCAGAATGCTACGCTAAAGCGGGGATTGGTCGATGCATGTTCTTTAAAGCGCTATCACAGGGCTTAATGCATAACAGAGAACCAATAACACTTTAATTTAATTTCAAATATTCCATGTCTTTTTCCTTTGTCCTTATGCATATTATTGACATGTGTCCAGTGTTACGTCATGCGAAGCAACTTGGTGTGAGACGGACCGAAGTAGCCATCCTCAATTTGTCTGTTTCTCCTCGCTCATTTGCTCTCGCTGTCGTCCCCGCACACGGTTTCTTACTGGTCAAAACGATAGGCCGCCTTCTGCGTTCTGATTGAATAAAAAGGCCTCGTTTTCAAATATAGTAATTTTAACTAAAGATAAAGCTGGGGCAATTTGGGAAGGATTTCAGTATTCAGAGAATTTTAAGACTGCAAATTTCTTGGTATTCAAAGAATTTTATGTCCGGACAGTTTTAAGTTTCATCAATGGCACATGATCATATTGCAGCCACTTTCAAGAAAATATAGATCATATTGCAGCCACTTTCAAGAAAATATAGACTGTCTTTCATGACATTATCATAATAGAATTAAGTATAATTTCCTAGATTTACTCTGTGAAACACGTAAAATTTGATTTTGACCCAATCAAACTTTCAAACTTTCAAACTTTCAAACTTTTAGTACTCTTATCATTATTAGATAACTAAGTTTGACCGGGGTATTATTCTACGCACGAGCTGCTCATCTCAATCGATATAAAAGAGAGTTGGGTCTATCTTGAAATCTCGTGTATTGAAATCTTATGTATTGAATAGGAAACAATGGGTCGAGCTCCCTGTTGTGATAAAACGGCAATAAAGCAAGGTCTCTGGACTGCTGAAGAGGATCAAATACTCGTAGATTTTATTCAGAAAAATGGTCATGGGAATTGGCGTAAGCTGCCTAAGAAAGCAGGTTGAATTCCATATCCTCCAATAGATTTTCTCATTGCATGTTTTTATTTTTGCAGAGACTTATAGTCGTTTATTCATGGCTGCAGGACTTTTGAGATGCGGCAAAAGCTGTCGTCTGCGGTGGATTAATTACCTGCAGCCTGGCATTAAACGGGGAGATTTCAGTGCCGAAGAGGAGGCGGCTCTTATTAAACTTCACCAGGTTTTCGGCAACAGGTGTGTATGGTGTTTCTCCTTATTTTAATTATATTTTTCAGTGGAGAAGATTTAGAAGTTGAGTATCTTAATTTCGTGCCTCACAATATCTTATGTGACAAATTTTAAATCACTCCTAATTTTTTAGTGCAGTTTATTTCACATGTCCCCACTTATAATCTTATAGTGCAGTTTATTTCACATGTCTCCCACTTATAACTAAGATTTTAGGACTACATCATCGATACTAACAACTTTAAAATCACACTACTTAACATTAGATCAACAAATACAGTCACAATTGTTGAAACGCGATAGACTCCTGGACCCTTTCGCTAGCTGATGTTATTATTTTCTGTTATCGAGCAGGTGGTCTGCTATTGCCTCACGCCTGCCTGGAAGAACAGACAACGAGATAAAGAACGTGTGGAACACTCACTTGAAGAAAAGTCATCTCCGAATGGAAACTGAACTGGAGACGCATGCAACAGCAATGCCATTAACGACGAAGGATGCCCCTGCAGACAATTTGGGTATAACATTTCCAAGTGAAGAAGAGGCTTCTGCTAACTCTCCCACCACAATCTCTAACTTGTCGGATTCCCACAATCCATTAAGCGAATTATTTCCATGTATGAGTAACACTGACAGTGAGAGTATCACTGAGGATTCTGCTTCAAATTCGGAATGGCTTCACTCCAATAGTATAGACTCCTCTGTTGGGTGCGATCAAGAGCCAGCAACCATTGGAGATGGTGCTAAGCTTGAGGACTTGCTAATTGACGAGAGCATAATCTTCGAAAACCAGAATACTGAAGGTGAAGAAACGTGGTTTCCAGTCCAAAGCGAAAATTCAGAAGTAACATGGGGGCAGAGTTTAAGCCCGAATGCTCACTATTTCATGTATGCCGACCCAGAAGATGATATTTTGAGTGGAATAGACAGTACAAATACCCAGGCGCTGTGGAATAGTGATGATGACGATACCACTGATTACTGGTTAAAAGTTTTGAGTCAAGCGGGGACATCGGCGTTGTTTTAGCAGGTCACTCGACCTCGCTAAGCTTGTGCGGCCGAAAATCGACGAAAGAAAATTCCTCCCGACTTATTTTCATTGCGATGTTGGAGAGTGAGTGTGAATGTGTACATGCTTTGGTTAATAATATTGATTGGTCAACATTGTATAGTATTTTGGATTTTCTTAAATTCGTACAAGCACAAATTAACTTTAAAGGAAAGCAAACTTTCCCTAAGCTGAGTTTAGGTCTAAACACATACCTTAAATACATGATCTTAAATCAATATTATTTCGGAGTTATTTTATTTTATTTTAGAATTTATTTATTTATTACATACATGAATATATAAAACAAAAAAAAATTATATTTGTATTTGTATTTTTTATTATTACTTATGTACATACGTACGAAGGGAATTAATTAGTCTATCAATAATTTTATAAAAAATCTAATAAATGTTAATTATGAAATAAGCGATTTTATTTATTTATTATTATTAGTCTTTTTCAATATTTTTTTGTTAGTTAGAACATTTAATGTTATATTTAAGGAAGATGAGACCATTTATCAATTCTATTTATCTTATTAGAATATTTAATCTTATATTTATAAAGAAAAGATCCAATCAAATAACCCAACTCAAGTTGCCTCTAAATTTGAATATCATAGTGTGCTATGAATTTATCTATAGAACAATTAGTCATCAAAGTTTATTTTATTGAGTCTAAATTTGTATGTTGAACATATTTAATAAGACTTTGATAACCTTGAAATATTCAATTTTTTCTTTCCAACTAAATTTGCAAAAGAATAAATATATGATCAATGTCCTAGGCCACCAAAGGAATAGAAGAAGTAGGACATACCAAACTAGCTCAAAAATTAGATAGAGAGATATCATGAATAAGATGTTGGTTCTAAATGTGGCACCACTTCCTCCCAAGACCCTTACAAAAATAATATTGGAAGAAGAGATGGGTAGAAAAATCCTCATTAACGATATAGAAAACACATTTAGAAGGACCATGGAGTTCTCTCTTTCTTAAGTTGTCCCAAATAAGACATTTATTTCAACATAATAACTAGAGAAATGAATTTATCTATGACAACATAATTTATTCTAGATCTTTTTGTGGTATGGGAAGCCCTTGTACTTTCATTTCTATTGCCTAATATTTGATACCCACAAGAGGTAGAATAAATTCATTGAGGATCATATATCCAAGCAAGAGTATCAACTTCATACAAAGAACATGATTGCTCAACTAGAATAGAAGATAGGGTTCCTTGAGTTCCTAGATCTCCTCCCAAAGGGAAATAACTAAGATCCTTATAAAAATAAATGCTATATTCTCTCACCAAATGAGAAACCTTAAATTGTAACACTTCAGGCCAGCCAAAATCCAAAATGATATTACTTAAAGGGAGTAGATGAGAAAAAGAGGTAAGAATCATGGGATAAGAATCCCATGAGTTCAAACAAAAAGGAGAATTATTACAAAATGTACAATCAAGAAAAGATCCATCTTAGGAAATAAAGCACCTTATTTGAGAGTATTCCAAATAATAGAGCCTTTCTCAATCAAGACTATTCTTGAAACTTTAGCAAAAACAATACCTCAGAAATACTTATAATTTAGAAGTTTGGCCCAAGGCTAATCTTAGTGCTTGCACTGGTATATCCAATAAAGTTTAGCGAGCTAGATAAAAATTATATTAGAATAGGTGTACAAATAAATATAGTCAATTCCTATATCTAAGATAAATGAATTAGAGTATGCATATATAAGTATAATGTGCGGGCTAAATGTGTAGGAATATATGGGTATGTGATGGTTAAAGAATATGGGAAACAAATTGAATTTGCACAATATTGTACCATATCAATATTTATATGTATTAGAAATTTCCTCCAAATTGGCACAAAATAAAATGAGAAAATACACGTGTATTACCAATTTCACCAATGGTATTTTTCCCACTTTGAGATACTTGTGATTCTTAAAATGACCATTCATCTCAATTTATGTAGCACTCATAAAAACACATGTAAAATAAATATTTAGATATCAAAGGATGTGAAAGAGGTCCTGGGATGTAAAATAAAAGACTTGAAAAGGTTCCATCATGTGAGTTTTTTTCTCTATTATGTGTTTTCTATAGGAACCTATTGTCCTAACTCCCCAATATAGGGGTACAAAATTGTGATTAAAATTTAAAAATTACACTAAGTAAATTATTCTAAAAAAGTATTATGCAGAATTCAACAAACTTTTCCTAATGCAACCATTTTCCTTCCTAGTTGGATTAAATTCATAGCCATAGTGATTAGCTTACTTAAGTAGGTAATAAGTAAAATAATCATTAAACATTATACTAAACATGAATCAACTAACACAATGAATGTTTCACTTCACAAAAATTCTCTAAACACCAAATTTTCTAAGTAGGTAATATTTTCCTATCATGCATGTTTTATGATCAAATTCAAGTTCTAGATTTAGATTCCATAAGGATGCAAAAAAAATTCATTATAAATATTAAATCATAATACAATTACCATAAACTTTAAAAGTCATGCTTAGTAATAGAATACTATACAAATAATTATAACCTCCAATTTATTAAAATGATGTATTGCTATTTACATTCATGTAAAAACAATAATATCTAAATAATATTCTTTTCATGAAGCATGAAATTATTGCATAAAATTTTTTCTTTTTCTCTCAAAAGTGAAAATTTGTAATTTTTGTAAATAACCATAAACTTGCATAAACATATTTCATGAAACATTCTCTATCCTAGATCTATGGCTTTTAACTAACCACACTCATAAGTACAATTTAGGGTATAAAAAATTATGGCAATGCCCAAGAACACCCTTAAGTTGTAAAAATAATAATGATTATTCAAAATATACTAACAATTAATTACTATTTAGAGGACAAGATATGATTACTGTTAGAGTTATCATACATTAGCTAATAATTAATTAATCTTTAATTGATTATTAGTCTAATTTATTCTCACACACTTTAGCTAAACTTAGGAATGCCTTATTAATTGAGTTAATATTAGATCATTATTTCACATCTCATGTGATGTTGACACTTGTCATGATCTAATCCCTATCTCATTTAGGGCTTTTCTCTTATAAGCATTCAACCCTTATTGTAAATCTTCTTGGATATTATTCACGGGAAATATCACAGCTTTCAAATCTTCTTGAAAACTTTTTCTATAAATTTTCCTTGTTGATGAATATGGCAATTCTTGTTTGCAGATCTCTTGTGTGGAAGGTGTATTAGATTGTTGTTTGATCCTGTGGCTCATGTTTTTATGCTTGTTTCACAATTCTAACATAGTATTAGAGTGTGTATTTAGCAAACATCTTCTCGATTTATGAGGTTTTCTTCTTCAACAAGGGTTGCAGGTTTCAAATCTAAATCCCCTTTGCTTTCTTTGCAAATTTTGGTGGGCATTTTTTGAAGCTTTTTTGTGTGAAAAGGACATCGCCGTTAGATTCAGAGCTATTGTGAAAGTCAAAATTGGCTTTTGTTTTGCCTGATTTTGATTCCTGACGCCAGATCTATGAGGTTTTAAAGTAGTTACTTTATTTCCAGATCCAAATGGTAGCTGCAACTTTGGTGCATTTTAAGCCGAAATGGACATCACCATCATGCTCAGAAGGCCCAAAAACTCTAAGATAAACTGTTAAATCATCAAAATTTGAGCAGTTGACCTCTAAGGCAATTTTTTTGTCTATACAGCCTCGTACGACCGACTACATGTGGGTCGAGAAAAAAGAGCTGATTTTTTTTTAAGGTTTGTGTTTTTTTTTTAAATTTCATTGTTTTGAAATTTATTAAATAAATAAATAAAAAGCAAGTTTTAAAATTTGTTGGGGTGGTTTTTATTTTTTGGGGGTACCCATAGGGAATATTCCCTATAGGCCCCGTACCTCCTTATAGTGGCCATTAAATGCCTACTGCCAATCGTTTTTCACAGCCGACGAGATTTATTTTCTCGGCTGTTGTTTGTTTGCCAATCACTAGTTTTCTTTGAGTCTCACAAGCTCTTTTCCACCACCATTGGTTCCTATTCGATGGTTTCCAGCTTTTCTCGATGGACTGATACCCTACTGGCAGCGTTCTACATTTTTCCTGGTGTCTTTTTCTGATTAAGGAATCTTCAAAGATTCTAGTGGAATCTAGAAAATCAATGGCCTTGATTTTTTTTCCATCCACAAGAATATTCTCTGGGGCGAGAATATTTCGTTCACCATTTTCTACAGAGGAATTGAGTTTTTTTTTTTTCTGACAAAGAATATTGTCTACAATATTCTGCTGACATCAGTGATATAGACACTGGCAAGGCCCCTTTGACCCCTTCTTTAGCCTCTAGGGAGTGTTTTTCTTTTCTTTTGGTCGTATCTGGGGCATATGATATCATTTTTCAGCAAACGAGATATCGTTTGAAAGATGGTTTCATCAACTTTCTAGTGGTGTGGGTATCATCACTTTATTTTGCTGCTAGTGTATTCTACAACCTATTGAAGTTAGAGGAGTTGTTTTCAATCCTGAGCTCATAACTTTTGATCAATTTCTTCATTTTTTGTGATCTTAGTGGCCTTGGAACTATCTTTTAGAGCTCTTTAGTTCCATCCATGCAATTTTTCTAGATTTCACTCTAGGAACATTTTATTTGGTTTTTTTTTTCACACTTTGGTGAATTACTTGGACATATTAGTTCCTAGGAACTTCTCATTTGCATAGGATGCTTTTTTTTGTTGTTCTTTATTTATTTCTAGTTTTATGTCTTATTCGGGCATTGTAGACATCCTTTTCATGCATGTACTTATGATTTTGTAAATGCACTGAGATAAAGTGCCTCTATATTGCAATTGTATTTGGGATCTTGCACATCACTTTGTCCCTTATTGTACTCGCACTATGATATAAAGTACTATGGGGGGTTGATGTTTTCCTTTGTTTTCCTTCATAGCTTTCTCATGCGTATGTGACTTTTGTTTTCACATCCTTTCTATCTGTTTGTACTTTCATGATTCCACCTTCAGATGTTCTTAGTTCCTCTTCATGCACTACTTTTAGGCATTCAATTTTAGTGTACCTATCATGCCTCACCCTTTTTCAGCATTATGGGGGGGTTTCTACTATTGGTGCTAATGCTTCCTTGGTTTTGCGTTGGAGTGAGCTATGTATACAATATTTGTTCCTATGTACTAGGCAGATGTAGTGGCTTGTTACCCATGCATTTTGGTGAGATGGAACACTTACCATATGGACACTCTTGCATTCCTATTTCTGGAGGTGATCTTCCATGCTCTCATGATCAGTTCTTCAGACTTTTGGTACCTTTTCCATCTGTATCTTTGAGTACCAGGTGTTTTCCTTTGTTTTCTATTTGATTTGAGTAGTGTCATTGGGGGAACTCATACAGATTATTGTCTTCTTGATCCTAATCATTATATGTTTCAATGGAGGTTCTTCTTTCATCATTTTAGCAGTCCTTCTTCGATAGTGTTTGAAACTTCTTCATGCTTCTATATTTTCCTTTGTTCCTATTTGTTGGGACAATCTTGTCTTGATTGGAGGCTTCTCAAGTCATTCACTTGGCTTTCATCTCTTTTTGGAGTATTTTTTTTCCCATGAGCCTTTCTCTATTTCTTCACATTATAGAGATCTTATGTTTGTACATGGGTACCTTACTTGGCCTTGTTTGTTGGGACCCATCTTGCATTCTTTTTAGGATTTTTAGCTACTCCCTAAGTTCATCTTAGGGGGGGTTGTTAGAGTTATCATGCATTAGCTAATAATTAATGAATCTTTAATTGATTATTAGTCTAATTTATTCTCACACACTTTAGCTAAACTTAGGAATGCTTTATTAGTTGAGTTAATATTAGATCATTATGTCACATTTCATGTGATGTTGACACTTGTCATGATCTAATCCCTCTCTCATTTAGGGATTTTCTCTTATAAGCATTCAACTCTCATTTTAAATCTTCTCAGATATTTTTCACAAAAAATAGCATGGCTTTCAAATCTTCTTGAAAGTTTCTTCTGTAACTTTTCCTTGTTGATGAATATAGCAATTCTTGTTTATAGATCTCTTGCGTGGAAGGTGTATTAGTTTGTTGTTTGATCCCATGGCTTGTGGTTTTGTGCTTGTTTCACAATTCTAACAATTAATTACTATTTAGAGGACAAGATATGATTACTAACTTTTCAAATGAATTATTTCTAAAAAATTAGCATGGATAACAACGTAAGATTTGAGAACCTAAGAAATAATTTATATGTTTTAATAAAATAAAAACCCATACCAAATAAATAATTTAAAAGTTCAAAAGTGAAATATAATTCCACTCTCAATTTAATAAAAAAAAATTACCTCAAGGTGACCTAGCCAAAAAGAACATTTCACAATTTTAGTTAGAGGAGAGGATGGCTATTTAGTTGAGCCCATTGAATAGTCTTAAAAATACTTGAGACCCAATAAATATATATTTCTTGGTTGCCTTAACCATTCTTGGTTTCCCTTGACTAAGTGAATAACATAATCAACAAATCATTGTAGTTATTGAAAGGTCTAAACTTATAAGCAATTCAATAGTTATTATCAAACAGATAATGAGTAACAATAAAAATTACATTGAGAAATACAAAGGTGAACATATTTATCTTAGATTACTATTTTTTAGGACAAGAAATGCAAAAAGGCATTCATGATTCCTTCCAAACCTGTGCATATTACTGCAAACATTTTGGTATTATCAATTTGGGTGCAACACTTCAAAGAGTGATGGATAAATATATTTTAGTGATCTCAATAATAATATTATTGTTATTTATTTGGATGATTTGATTGTATTTTCAAGGAAGAGAGGATTTCACTTTCACGATAAAAGGATTGTGTTGCAATGATACATGAGACATGGTACATCTCTAAATCCCAAGAAATGAGTTTTGGGGTTACATAGGGAATTTTTTTGGAGTACATCATATCTAAGAAAGGAATAAGGATTGAGCCTAATGGGATTAAATACATTAAGTAACTCAGCCTCTCTTCTAGCACAATCAGTGTTAGATCATTCTTTGGATAAGTTAATCTCTTACAGATGTTTATTTCTAAAGATTTTAAATTAGAATGACATATATAATAGATTAAAGTACCTGAAGCCTGACATTAAATGAGGAAATTTCAATGTTGAAGAGGAGGAGGTTATTATTAAACATCACTAGGTTTTCAGCAACAAGTGTGTATGGTATTTCTCGTTATTTCAATTATATTCTTCAGAGGAAAGGATCAGGGCTACATCATCAAATATGATGCCATATCAACATACTTTTTGTTGAGATGTCCAAAAAAACCACAAGAAAAAATTACACTGGTAGTTGCTCACTAAATCATGATTTATTGGTGTACTGATGTGGAATTACATGATTTATTTCATTTTAGATCTAAGGAATACATTTCATTCAATTATGAATACTCATCATCAACACTCAACTTTAAAATCACAACTTTTAATGCTATATTGATAAAAATATTAACATTAGATCAGCAAATACTATCACCATTGTTGAAACGTGGTGGACTACTGGACCCTTTCCCTGGCTGATGTTATTATTTTCTGTTATCGAGCAGGTGATCTGCTATTGCCTCACGCCTGCCTGGAAGAACAGACAACGAGATAAAGAACGTGTGGAACACTCACTTGAAGAAGAGTCATCTCCGAATGGAAACTGAACCGGAGACGCATGCAACGGCAATGCCATTAATGCAGACAATTTGGGTATAAAATTTTCAAGTGAAGAAAAGACTTCTGCTAACTCTCCCACCACAATTTCTAACTTGTCCGATTCCCACATCCGTTTAGCGAATTATTTCCATGTATGAGTAACATAAACAGTGAGAGTACCACCGAGGATACTGCTTCAACTTCAGAATGGCTTCACTCCAATAATATAAATTCCTCTGTCGGGTGCGATGAAGAGCCACAAACCATTGGAGATGATGCTAAGCTTGAGAACTTGCTAGTAGACGAGAGAATAATCTTGGAAAACCAGAATATTGAAGGTGAAAGAAACGTGGTTTCCAGTCCAAAGCGAAAATTCAATGACATCAGAAGTAACGTGGGAGCAGAATTTAAACCTGAATGCTCACTATTTCATCTATGCCGATCCAGAAGATGATATTTTGAGTGGAATGGATGGTGAAGCGACAAAATCCCGAGGCGCTGTGGAAGGGTGATGATGACGATACCACTGATTACTGTTTAAAAGTTTCGAGTGAAGCCGGAACATCGACGTTGTTTAAGCAGGTCACTCCACTTTGCTAAGCTTGTGGGGCGGAAAATCGACCGAAGAAAATGCCCCCGAACTGTTTTCATTGACCTGCTGGAGAGTGAGTGTGGATGTGTACATGCTTTGGTCAATAATATTGATTGGTCAACAATGTGTAGCATTTGAATTTTCTTGTAGTCGTACAAGCACAAATTAACATTAATGGAAACCAACCTTCCCTAAGCTGAGTTTTAGTCTAAACACATACCTTAAATACGTTATCTTAAATAATAATAAGTATTATTTTGGAGTTGTTTTATTTTATTTTGGAATTTATTTATTTATTACATACATGAATATATATAAAAAATAATTATAATATTGAAAAATAATTTTTTATTTTTTATTTTTTTTATTTTTATTTATATTTTTATTATTATTTAAGAGATTATATATATAGGATACAATTAATCTCCTAACTAAATGCATCGCACATACGCATGTAACATAGAAAAAACACTTAAAACCATACATAAAAACATACATAGAAACATATATAACATGATGGGATAGCCTAGTGTGGGCCCATTAGGGATAAAAGTGGACGTAAATTGATAGATGGGAGCAAATGTTACAACGGGCGAAGGAGCCCCTAATGATGTCAGATCAGCTTTCTCATGCTTTATGTCTATCATCGAGGCGGGTTGGACCATAAATGGGCCCTGTGGGTTTTGCAAGAAGCTATCATTTTGGGTGTGTTTCCTAGGAGAATTGAGTGGACTACATGCAGATTGTGATTTTCAACAATTGTAAGAAGAATTGTTTTTAGGAACACTCTATGTTGTGAGTGTTTTTAGCTTCATTGAAAGCTGAAGGTTGAGCACATGCGGAGGAGCTGGAGGAGAAAACCAACCAAATCGAGGTGAGGGGTGACTAACCAATTGGGTTGCAGAGGGTTGTACAACACTATGTGGGTTGCTTGTTTCTTAACACCTAGGGTTTTCCAACATGAAATTTTACAAAACTAATGAATGCCTTGGAATTTTTTTTGTAATTTAGACAATACAAATGTATTGAAAGGCCCCTTCAAAATTTATAAGGAATCTTAATTTGAGTAAAAATTGCATTTAAATTTTCCATATGATGAAAAAAAATGCACAAAATAATTGTAAATTGGAAAACACAATGTGGGTTGTTCAGTTATTTGAATCTACATGTTTAAATGTAAAGGGTTGTCTCACGGGGAGGAGTTGTAGGTGGTGGATACATAAAACTAACCAAATTTAGCTAAGGGGTGACTAACCAATTGGGTTGTTGTGTTTAGAGGGTTTTACAACACTATGTGGGTTGCTTGCTTCTTAACACCTAGGGTTTTGCAACATGGAATTTTACAAAACAATATGAATGTCTTGAAAAAATTTTTCTATTTAGATAGCATGAATGTAGTGAAAGGCCCCTTCAAAATTTATAATGAATTTTAATTAGAGTAGAAATTGCATTGAAATTTTCACATATGATAAAAAAATGCACAAAATAATTGTAAATTGGAAAATCCAATGTGGGTTGTCAGTTATTTGATTCTCCATGTTTAAATGTAAAGGGTTGTCTCATGAGGAGGAGTTGTAGGTGGTGGATACATAAAACTAACCAAATTTAGCTAAGAGGTGACTAACCAATTGGGTTGTTGTGTTTAGAGGGTTTTACAACACTATGTGGGTTGTTTGCTTCTAAACACCTAAGGTTTTGCAACATGAAATTTTACAAAACAGTATGAATGTATTGAAAACCTTTTGTTGTTTAGACATCATGAATGTAGTAAAATAACCCTCTAAAATTTATTACCATTCTTAATTAGAGTAAAAATTGCATTTAAATTTCTTCATATGATTAAACAAAATGCACAAAATAATTGTAAATTGGAAAACACAATGTGGGTTGCCAGTCAAATGATTGTGGTTGTCAAGACATCTTTATCTTTAATCAGTTGTGCAACCATACCTTTAACTTTTGATCTATCAAAATGCTTTAAATGATCATTATAGGTAAATTGAACATTTCCTAATTGAGCTTCAAGGTGCTTGATATTAGCCTTCAACTTCTAAACTGCCTCAAATTCTTGTAAAAAATCATTTTGTAATGTGTTCATGTGCCCTTCTTCATAAGAAACACCTTCCATTGTTGTGTTTATTTTGTCAACTTCTTGTCTTTTAGATTGTGGTTGTCTGTCAACAACAATAATTAAACTCATTCTCTTTCGACAATAAAGTCTTATTTTAATCTTTTAATTCCTTTTCTAAGTGGCTAATGGTAGTATTTCTATTGTTTTACTTCAATTTTTAGCACTTCCAACTATTGCTTTTGTATTTGCAATTCGACCAGCCACACATTTTTCCTCATCCCCACTATTGTTACCTATTATCACCCCCATGGTATTCATTTTCATGAGCTTCTAACTTATTTTTCATGTCTTTTAATTTAAGCTTTGGAGTAGTTTCTCCCTGATCAACCCTTAGGAAAACACCATGCATTTCTTGGATAGTGTTTTGAATGTCTTCAATACTTTTATTTATCTTTGCATCCACTCTTTGCTTAGCTTTGAGAGTGTCTTTTTGATTAGAGAATGCAAGTTTTTTAGTTTTGATAAGTTGTTTACAAAACTTGTCTACCTTTTCATATAGGACTTTCATGTCTTGAGCCAATTGATTCTCTTTTCCTACATTAAGATCTGATTTTTCCTTCTCCTTATCATCTATTTCAAATTGTATTTGTTCCATGGAATTCTTATGTTTTAAAGACCTCCAAAAATTTAAATTATCAAATTATACTTATTCCACGTAAGAAAACACAAGTCATAACATAAGTACAATATACAAGAAAGAGACAAGAAATTTTATTATTTTATAAGGTTTAGAATACAAATGCCAATATCATGGAAATTCACATAGGAGCATATTCCTTACAAAGACCACTTGGTCAAGATCAATATTACACAATGATTCAAAGACCTTCCTGACAAGATTGCCTTTGACTTTTGAACTCTCCTTCTCTTTCAACAATAAAATCCTCTTTTAATCTTTTAATTCCTTTTCTAAGTTGCTGATTGTAGTCTTTCTATTGGTTTACTTCAGTTTAAGCACTTCCAACTATTTCTTTTTCATTTGCAAGTTGACCAACCACACAATTTTTCTCATCCCCACTACTGTTACCTATTATCACCCCCATGGTATTCCTTTTCATGAGCTTCAAACATCTTTTTCATTTCTTTTACATTAAGCTTTGGAGTACTTAGTTGCTCCCTCATCAGCCCTTAGGAAAACACCATGCATTTCTTGGATAGAGTTTTGAATGTCTTCAATACTTTTATTTAGCTTTGCAACCACTCTTTGTCAGCTTTGAGAGTGTCTTTCTAATTAGAGAATGCAAAATGTTCTTTTTGATAAGTTGTTTACAAAACTTTCTACCTTTTCACATAGGAATTTCACGTCTCTAGCTAACCGATTCTCTTTTCCCGCATTGAGATCTACTTTTTCCTTTTCCTTATCATCTATTTCAAATTGTATTTGTTCCATGGAATTCTTATATTGTAATGACCTCCAAAAATTAAAATTATCAAATTATACTTATTCCATGTGAGAAAAAAACAAGATATAACATAAGTCCAATATACAAGAAAGAGACAAGAAATTTATTTCTTTGATAAGGTTTAGAGTACAAATGCCAATATCATGGAAATTCACATAGGAACATATTCCTTACAAAGATCACTTGGTCGAGATCAATATTACACAATGATTCAAAGAACTCCTAAAAAGATTTTCTTTCGACTTTCAAACTCCTTCGACTACTTCAAGGGTGAGAAAATTGCTAGAGCACATTTCCAACCTACCACAAAGTGAATCACTTCCCAAAAATTCTTCATAAAAGAAGAATACCCGACCTAACACGAGGAAGACTAGCAAAGCAAAAATAATTGGAGAAATGGAATTTGTGAAAAGACATAACTTCATCTAACCATATTATGAATGTTAGATATATACAAGGGAAACTTTGGAATTCACTTATCAATCACATAGGACAACATTAAAATTCATCTTCAACAGTATCAAAGCATAGTCTTAGTGTGTGAAATGAATGTGATCCCAACACTTCCATTTTATCTATATGCACTCACACAAACATATATAAATAATATTGATTTCAACCTTCACTATTCATGGGACTATAGAGCATTCAACAACATAAGAATAAGCAATATAAAGTTAGGAAGGTATATCACATGAATGTATTTATAGATACATTTATAGTCTTAACTTGTATTTATGTTATGTGTATACATTCTTATGAAAATCATGCACATATGCAATCTTTTATGGTTTTTTTGATGTAAGAATGCAACCTTGCAAATATAGTGAATACAATATCTTTATGGAAACATGAGAAGACTTCACATAATATTCAACTCATCTTTCAACTGGTTATGCATAACTAAATCTAATTTTGTCTCCTAAGTAATATCAAGAAGGCCCAATTTTATTGTTAAATTCCATAATCTCTATGTTGCTATTTTCCATAATATTATCTTTTGACCCTATAGTATAAAGCACAATTTCAAAGCCAACACCTTAATCAATATTCTACTTCTAGTTTTTACTTTAATATCAAATTCACTTCATACTCAATTCTTTCCAATTGTATCTCATCCTTAAGTAAGGTCCTTACCTAAGGACTTTGTGCAAATACATGGTAATCAAGGATAAAAAGAATAATAAGGAGTCTTTTGCATATAAGTTTTATGTTTGTGCCTTAAAATATATAAATACAATAGAAACCTTTAATTTCCACTAATATAATCATGGGAAAACAAATTATGAGTTAATTTTATGTCTTTCTATCAATGTAATTAAAGAACAAATATTAAAAAACCAAGGAACGAACTCCATTTCATTCATAGATATTGAAGAAAGGATTCTCTCGGCCTTTCTAAGGAGGGTTTGAAATATAATGAAGGTATAATAATAGGAGATGAAGGTTCAAATATGATCAGGTAGAGTAATCTTTCATTTAAATAGAGAAGATAGTTACTTAACTCATTCACTGGATCGGTTTGATTAAGAAAAATAATATTCCTCTAATTGTGCATAAAGGCTAAGAATATTTCCAATCTTTGTTCACAATTAGAGGAGCTAAAAGAATTAATTCAAAATCTTATTCTTAATTTTAGAGAATGCAGCCGATAAGGTTAAGATCTTCCTCCTCACACTTTTTTGCCTATGAGAATATTTTGCATTTGTGAAAGCACATACCCAATGTCTCAACTAAGGCAATAGATTAGCAAAATTAAGGAGATGAATAACTAAATGTTAGTTCACTATATGAAAGGAAAAATAGGTGGCAAAAACAGTTTCCTACACTGAATCTATTAGGAGAAAGTTGTGAAAATTCTAAACCAATTAAAATTTAGAGATTCAGATGCACATCTAAAAACACATAAACAACTATTCAAAACATAATAAACTCATAACACAACATATACATGGGAAAACCATTTTGGGAAAAAACCCACACTCCAAACACTCAACTCAATTTTATTAATCAACAACAATAACAATTACAATACAATCTCAGAGCTATGCTCTTCAAGAGTTTTCACACTATTACAAGATTCTAGAATAATTCTGATACCATAACAACATCTCTAAAAATATTCAATCTATCTCATAAAATGTGCTAAGACACCAACATATAAATAGAGCTCAGCATGAAAAGGTAGGCTCCCATGGTCTCCAAAACCAACTTCAAAGCCCATGAGGTAAGTTGTGTCAAAAATAATAACTTGCTAATCCACGAAACATTGCACATAGCAACTTCAAAAAGCAATAACACCTATCTCATCTATAATAGTCATCTTGTCAAATATAGTGTAAGTTCAACATAGAAACTACAATAACCAATAATAGGTTCTTTACTTACCTCACACCACTTAGAAAACATGAAATCCACCATAAATTCCAGCTGCTAAAATACAACTCCAATCCATAATAGAATTTGCAAACCAAGACTCTTTAGTCAACAAGGGAAATTTCCAAATCAATTTCCACTCCAAAATGGAAATATATGACATCTCCCTAAAATATAGTATGTTCAAAGTGAGTTCCAACTTCCTAAAAAAAAATGATTATGCCATCTCATCACTTGCCATGTAGGATGCTACCTCATAAAGAGGTCCCACAAAGATGAATGACAACTTAGGAAGTTAATAACTTAGGATAAAAATAATTATGCAACAATTAATTAAAAATAATTCACCATGTGGAGACTCCAAGGTTGAGACACCTTGATCCCAACATTCTCCCACTTGTTGAAGACCTATCAAGAGTCTACAACATCAATTGCTTAAGGTCCCAAGGCCCATGGAATTGACACACCATATAAACTTCTCAGTGCTCATTGGCTTTGTCAATGCACCTCCAACATTCGCCAAAGTATCAACCTTTTCCAACTTCACCTTTCCATTTTCTACCACATCATGAACAAAATGAAATTGTATATCAATGTGCTTTGTTCTAGCATGGAAAGTAGGATTCTTAGCTAAGCTAATGGAAGCTTGACTATCACAATAGATCATAATTTGTCTAACATTTAAGCCAGATGACTTCCTTACAAGCATTAGTTGCTGCCATATACTATGATTCTGTCATGGAAAAAGCGACTATAGCTTGTTGCTTACTCATCTAACTGATAGCATCATCAAACATCATGAAAACATATCCACTGGTGGATCTCCTACTGTCAACATCACCTACCCAATTTGAATCCACAAACCCACAAATACAAACTAAATGCTGAGGTCGAGTAGGATAACCACGAAAACATAAGGAATACTTGAATGTACCCTACAAATATCTGAACACTCTCTTCATTACATTCCAATGCACTCATCCAATATTATCCATAAACTGACTTAAGACTCCCATTGCTTGGGCAACGTCTAGCCTTGTACAAACCATGGCATACATAAGACTATCAACAACACTCGCATATGGTACTCTGGTCATGTCCTCCATCTTAGTAGGATATTTTGGATAATCCTCCACATAAATCTTCATCCCATGCATTACAGGAACAACTAACTGTCTGCAAGTTGTCATGTTGAACCTCTCCAACACTATATTCACATACTTGTTTAGACTTAAGCAAAGCTTTCTGTTAGCTCTATCTCTTCTGATCTCCATCCCCAGAATATACTTCGTTGCACCTAGATCTTTCATATCAAACTATGCTAACAACTGGAACTTCAAATCTAAAATCATACTACCATTCCCACAAAACAAAATATTATCTACATACAATGCAATAATGAGAATGTGACTATTTTTCAGTTTTGAAATATAGACAATGGTCAGATTTAGATCTCTAAAATCTAGAACTCAACACATAGGTGTCAAATTTTTGGTACCACATCCTAGGAGATTGTTTCAAACCATATAGAGATTTCTTCAACTTACTTAGCAAACATTATTTACCTTTAACCACAAAGTGTTCTCACTGTGACATGTAAATCTCTTCCTCCAAGTTATCATGAAGAAATGTTATCTTCACATCCATCTACTCAATCTCTAAATCATACATTGTAGCAAGTGATAACAAAAAATGAATGGATGTCAGCTTCGCTACAGGAGAGAAAACATTACCAAAGTCAATTCCCTCCTTCTGAGAATATCCCTTAGTGACCAACCATGCTTTTTACTTCCCAACACTACCATTAGGACCCAATTTCTTCTTGAACATGCATTTACAACCAACAGGTTTGCATCCTTCAGGAAAAGGTACTAGATCCCAAGTATCATTTTTCTTTAGAGTATCCATTTCTTCATGCATGGCTTTCAACTAGGAATCTACATCATCCATACCCATAGCCTCTCTAACAGTCCTAGGCTCATCAGTGTTAGCAATCAAAGTAAAAATGCAATTTGAATCTAACAATGAATATCCAAACCTCTCTGGTGAATATCCAAATCTTTTCAATTGTTGTTTCTCACATGTAGACCTCCTCACTAGCTGAGGTTAAGGTTCTTGAACTTCTTTAGATCTTTCTAAGCTTCTCAAGTTCTCCTCATCATCAGGTCCATTATGGGCTTCAAGTTCAACTTTCTTAGAGTCAAGAGGAAGCTAAACCACATCTTTCTTTTGTTCTTTTGTAGTCTGCAAAATGGTGGAAGAGGCTTTCATCTCTCTGAAGATGA
>VDFB02090158.1:0-52896 GCA_007258455.2 Sequoia sempervirens | reverse complement strand
TTTGTATGTGCTACTTATTCCTAGGAAGAAACTATGTTCAATTTTCTATGTGCTACTTATATTCACTACTAGACATCAATGGAGCAAGAACTATACATTCCAAATCCGTTCTTGGATGGGTTCCATGGGTTATGGATATATTTCTATGCATGTTGCATGGGTTCCTATCTTCAAATAAAAGCATTGTGAATAAATATTCATTGAGCTGCCTACAGGCTTGATTTTGTTAAAGTATCGGCCTGAACATTGCATTAAAGGTCATTCGGCCCCTTTTTGAGAAACGTTGCTACCTCACCATGTGTCCCCTCTACACTCCCTGAAGGATCTCTTCCCTTCGCATTTCAAAATGGCCCCGCAGCGCTACCATGTGTCTGCTCCATGCACATTTGAAAGCCGCTTCCCTTTGTTTTTGAGTTGAGCTCTGTTTGCATACCATGTGGCTTCATCTTCGTATATTTTAGCAGAACCCATAATTGGTATCAGGAATAAGGTAGGTTACATCTATCTCCTTGGTGAAATTTTTCAATGGAAAAGGAAAAAGATGAGTACAGGCTACACAGTGTCAACATGTGTCTATTCGGCAAGTTCTTCTTTTAAACAATGGATGGAGCAAGTCAGGACTGCAACATCTTTCCATGTGTCATAACTGCTTTAGCAGGGTAGCGACACTTGTCTAACGCGACTTCGTCGGGACCACTACCATCATTTCCAAGGGATGCACCTGAACTTGGCGCAACAAAATGCTTTGGTTGGGATCTTTTTGTTTTAACGGCTAGGAAGAATCTTTGATTCTACATCTTTTTCGAGGATTCTCAAATCTTTTTTGTTACTGCTTGCCAAGGCAGTGGGAGCATCTGGCTATATATACTCCTTTTTTTAATTTTGGAGGAAGGGTTCTAGTATTTTGCAGAAATAACATGGATTAAGAAAAGACACCAGGCTTCTGTTATTGTTTTTTAATTATTACAAAAAGACTCGTAGACTATGCCAATCATTCGACCTTTCTACTCTTCTTATGATATTTGATTAACTTTAAATTGTGTTGCTACTGTTGGATGATTTATTCGCAGAACTTCTATGAATTGAATGTAATTTTTTTGTCTTAGATCATGTCATACGACTCTTCTTGTCAGTAAATATGTGTGAAAAGTTATTTTATGTCAATGAATGAAGTGTTTATACTTTAATCTCTAGTTTATGCTTTTCTAGGATATTGCAAATTGATGATTAGGCCCTTAGATCTATGATTTCTTGTGCATATTATCTACATTTTGGCGCATAGCCTTAGGTTAGATTTTATTTTTATATATCTACTTCCTTTTCCCATTTCAAACCCAAATTCATGGAAGAATTCGGCTTCTTTAAAAATCCATATGTCACTCAATTTAGCACAATAAGTCCCCCATAAACTGAGTTTCCCACAAAGGGTTGTTACCTTACCAAAATTTGGCATCAACAATTTATTTTCCTAGCATTCCCAGTGGGACAAAGCTTAAATGAATTTCTGCTTCAGAAGGGTGTATGATCCATCGGCCTATTACTAGGTCCCAAATAGTGAAAAACCCTAGTCTACTAGTACCACCACTAGGAACAATGTAAGCCACAAATCAATTGGTAACCGTTTCACTTCCTCCACCCATTCTATTGATCATGTTTCTAGGTGCCAATAGGAATTATGTGGCATGGGATGTTGGAAGTCCCCTCATAGCACCAATAGCACCCACTATATGGGCTGATATCTCATCCTTTGCTTTGAAGGTTATACCCAAGTTTACCGAAGATGGCTCAAGGACACCTACAAAACATCTGCAAGATGTGGCAGACGTATGCTTGGTGCATGGAATCACTGCTCAGAATGTATCACTAAGGCTCCTCGCAACTTATTTTTGAGGTAGAGTGCTATATTGGTACTGAACCTTACCAGCTAACACTATTTGTACCTGGGATGAGCTCAAAGACCTGTTCTATGAGATATTTTCAAATCATGGGGATTGCTCCTCACTGTATTATCAACTATCTACCATAAAGCGAGCCCACCTGGTAGAGGATCCAGGTTGCTATCCACCCACCTCCTAAATTGGCATTCATATTCTACCTAAAGTCTATCAACCCTGACATTTCCATGATGATCCAGTATTTAGGAGGGACCACTCTACCAAGCGCTTATAGCATCGTAGTTAGGGTGGATAATAATTTGATAGATGCCAAAAAATTGTCGCCTCGGCCCATCATGCCAATATTTCTTGAAATATCGATGCCTAACTAGGAAGTCACATCAACTAGTATGCCTGCATCTCCCCAGTCAATGTACACATATGTAACATCACCACAAAGTGCTGCCTCTACCTCCGGCTCTTCTAAGGATGAAATGAGTGATCTCAAGGAATTGTTGTAGACTATGGCAAATGACATAACTACCGTCAAGCACAACTAGGCCACACCTCCAATGCCTGCCTACCAAAATTATCAAGGCTGAAGATCCTCTTACCAACAAAATCAGTTCCAAGGAGGCACTTAGACAAATCCATAGGCGCAATCAAGTCAAATGGTACCAGTACCCACTCCATTGCATAGCGCTAGCTTAAGCTCCAACAAAGAGTTGACAGTGGGTCAAAATAATTTAGCAGATGACACCAACCCCTAGTGCATCCCTTGTAATGATGTGCATATGCCCTAAAATTTCCTGCATGGAAATTTACAACAAAAGGTGGTGGATCAGCATAGCCAAACTACAATGTCAACCCCCAGAAGCTATGTGTATACCTCTTCGCAAATGGGCAATGTGGTGCTCACCATACAAATGCAAGGGATGTCACTAGAGTAAGAAGCAGACATTTCCCCTAACTACACATTCTTTTCATGGATGGAAGAAGAAGAAGTGGTGTTTTCCAATGATACATTCAAATCTAGAATTTTCCAAGTACAATCCAACTACAACACTTGCTCAAAGAGGAGATTTACCGATGAATCAGTTGTTTCGCAACTAGCTAGTCCACAACCTAAAAGTGCTTCTGACCAAATACCTAGCACCTCCACAGCACCGCCACAATATCAGTCACAGAAGGAAATTATTATAACAAGAGCAAAGGAACAAAAACCTCCAATTTTGCCACCTTTCAATGTGGTGGAACAATTCAAGAAATTATTCACTAATGCTTCTCTATGGGATATTCTAACCATCTTGAAGCAGAAGACGCTACTATAGAAGGCTCTCTAAGAAGAGGTCAGCAAAACGTCGATGGAGCAGTTGCTCAAAGCAAAGATTGTTGATCAACCATATCATGCCAAAGTTCTTATGAACAGCACAATGGAAGAACTTGTTGAAGACAAAGATAAGTCAAAGCCCCAACCCTTCTTCTTAACTCTCATTATAGGGAAGAAGTTATTACACAATTCCATGATTGATTCCAATGCTAGCACCATAGTTATGCCTAAGTAAATAGCTAAAGCTTTAGGACTCAGCTATGAACCCTTAAAAAGGGGAGTGATGTAGCTTGATGGGAATAGGGTCAAAACCATCGGTGGGATCAAGGTACTCCCCTTGACTCTATTTTCTTGCCCTAGTATCATTGTGTGGCAAGAAACTATGATCATAGATGTTCCTACCATGTTTGGCCTCTGTCTATCCCAAGAATTTACTTCAAAGGTAGGAGGATACCTGTCCCTGGATTGGTCGCATTTGATCCTCAAAACCAAGCATGGTGGAAAAATTAAGATAGAATCTAAAGCTTTACACTCAGAACATGTAGTCGATGAAGCCATGATCAATTTTGAAGCCACGCATACCTCTATCACCAAGCAAGAAATGTATTGCACTAAGTTACTAGAAGATGAAAAGGTGACCGGAGACTGGAATGATCAAGAGGATGCTTTATTGAGTGAACATAAGGGTAACAACCCTTTCAAAAACTACCATGCTACTAGACTGGGCACCTATGTCATCTACGATGAAGATAGAGTGCTCCCAAAGGTTGCCAAAGGATCTGAAGGCGGCCAAGCACCTAAACTATGGGCGTTGCACTTTGATGAAGCAAGATGCAAGAATGGCGCAGGAGCTAGAATACGTTTAATATCACCATAGAATGAAAAGACACTAAGGTTTTTCCACTTCCAGATTGCTTTCTCAAACAATGAAGTTGAATATGAAGGATTAGTACAAGGTTTAAGCCTTGCGAAGTGGATGGGCATCAAGAAACTAATGGTGTTTAGACATTCTAAACTGGTGGTCAACCAAGTCCAAGGAATTTTCATGGCAAAGAATGTCCACATGAGGTCCTATTGGCACTAGGTTTGGGACCTAGTTGAGGGTTTTGAAGCCTTCAACATCCAGACTGTTCCCCGAGAACAAAATAGTGATGTAGATCCCATGGTAGCAATCAGATCCTAGTTTGATCCTACCTCCAACCTCATTCACAACAAGCACTTTGTACAAGTGATAGTCTGACTAAGATTCCCAATAACAATCAAAGCTAGCAAATGTTTGAAAGTGATGAACACATTGCCTTGTTTATCCAACAGTCGGGAGAATTCGCCGGTCAACTCCAACCAAAGGTGGTTGAGGCCTATGAGGGAAAAATCCTTCAGCTCAAATCTAACAAGCTTCCAAGGGGATTGGTCACTCTTGAAAACCTCTTCAATTGTGATGATGCAAGAAATGAAAAGAGGAATTTTGTGGCGGACAAAAGTGACTACATAGATCTTCAAGTTGCAAATGGAAGAAAACTCAAAATCGAGAAGGATGTTCTACATCATGATAAAGAAAGGCTCATCAATTTCTACAAGAGGTATGAAGGAGTAATGGCCTAGTCCTATGATAATCTGAAGGGATACGATCCTGACATCATCCAACACACAATCGAGCTGGCAGAAGGTGCAAATCCAGTCTAACAAAAGAAGAGGCTAGTGAACCCAAAGATTGAAGTGCTAATGGCGCAAGAGCTAACAAAGCTAATCTAGTCACGAATTCTCTTTTCAATCAATCATAGCATGTGGTTATCCAATCTAGTCCTAATCTGAAAGAGGAATGGATATATCCACTTGTGTGTGGACTTTTGAGACCTAAACAGAGCATCTCTGAAGGATCATTATCCACTCCTTCTATGGAATCAATCCTGCAAATGGTGGAAGGATCAAAAATGTTTTCCCTAGTAGATGGCTTCTCTGGTTATAATCAGATCCGGGTTAAAGAAGAGGATCAACATAAAACTACATTCACTACAAAGTGGGGGACATTCACATATGCTAAAATTCATTTTGGCCTATTCAATGCAAGAGCTACATTCCAGCAGACAATGGATATTGCTTTCAGCAAATTAATCAATAAGATTATCCTAATCTATTTGGATGATCTTACTGTGTCCTCTAAATCTAAGGATGATCATTTTGATCACTTAGAAATGTTTTTTCAAAAATATCAAGAGTTTAGGGTTTCCCTGAATCCAAAAAAATGTGTATTCAAAGTGCCACAAGGAAAACTATTGGGACATGTTGTGTCCAAGGAAGGAGTTTCAATTGATCTCAAGTGGGTGAAAGCCATCAAGGGGATTTCCCTTCCGGTTACAAGAAAGGAATCTAGTCTTTCCTGGGGAAGGTAAATTTTGTTAGCAAATTTATTTCTGACTTTGCAGGAATAATTAGGCCAATCACCCTGATGTTAAAAAAGGATCAAGAATTTAAGTGGACAAAGGAAGCTAGAGAAGCCTTTGAGAAAGTTAAGGATGCTATTTTCTCATCCCCTATACTAGTTAATCCAGACTTATCTAAGGACTTCATAATGTATGTATTCAATAGCAAGTCAAGCATAGCTACTATATTAACTTAGAAAGATAACAAGGGAAAAGGAGAGAATCCGTTAGCATTCTACTCCTTGACCCTGAAGGAATATGAGACAAAGTATGATTTCGTTGAAAGGCAGGCATTTGCAATAGTGAAGGGACTTAAGAAGTTCTACCACCTAATCTCCTGCAATAAGGTGATAGTTTATGTTGCACATTCCAGTGTGCACGAATACATCATGGAAGGAGAAATCACCAGGAAAAGATCCAATTGGATCACCAAGATCCTCGAGTATGACATTGAGGTCAATCCCACCAAAACCATCTGAGGAAGAGGACTGTGTGAGTACCTAGCACATGACGATGAAATGGACATTGAAGAGGAACAACCAAAACTTTTTCTAACAAATGAGTCAAATTTGAAAGCTACTAGCTAACAGACAGGGTGAAATTTATGCAAACAGGGAAGTATCTGCCAAGTCTTTCCCCCCAAAAGAGGAGATATTATCGACTACAGAATTGTGGATATGAGTTAATTGAAGGGGTCCTTTTCAAGAAAAACTTCAATAGAATTCTCCTACAATGTGTTACCTCAGGGAAACCAAAGAGAATCCTTGACACTTTCCATAGGAACACTATGTGCGGACACTTCTCTACCAAGACCACTGCCCTCAAAATTATGTGTGTGGATTATTTTTGGCTGACACTTTTCAATGACTCGCACTCCTTGGTGAAGGTTTGCAAGGAATGCTAGTTTTTTATAGGAAGAAGAAATAATTATATGATGCCTCTCAAACCTATAGTAGTGGATGATCCATTCGCACAATGGGGCTTGGACTTCATTAGGATGATCAATCCCTCTTCTAGTGCTAGACATAGGTGGATTCTAATGGCTACAAATTACTTTACAAGGTGGACAAAAGCTGCATCGCTTAAGAATGCAACAGAGACAAAGATAATGGATCTCCTCGAAGGACTGGTGATAAGGTTCAGCCCTCCAAAAACTATCATTTATGATAACGCCAAGGATTTTCTAGGCACAAAGGTATGCCACTTCGCACTAACAAATGGAATATTCTTGAGGATGTCATCATTATTACCCACAAGGTAATGGCCTAGCCAAGTCAACAAATAACAATTTGGTCTGACTCCTCAAAAGGATTGGTTCAGATCACCAGAAAGAATGGCATAAAAATTACCCATAGGGTAATGGCCTAGCCAAGTCAACAAATAAGAACATGGTCCAACTCCTCAAAAGGATTGGTTCGGAGCGGCAGAAAGAATGGCATAAAAACCTCTAAGCGGTGCTCTAGGTAGACTACATAACTCCTAAGTAGGTCTTTAAGACTTGGCCTTATGAGCTGGTGTATGGAAAAGAGGCATTGTTGCCTATATCCCTAGAGATTTTAGCGCTCCAATTGTTGAAATCCCTCGAGATAAAGCATAATGGTGCCATGCAGGTTTTGCTGGCTGAATTATTGGAAGTACAAGGAAAAAGGGAGAAGTCCCTAATAGCCATGAATAACCACCAGTAGGTGGTTAAGCCATGGTTTGATAAAAGGGTGTCCAACCAAGGCCTAAAGTGTGGAGACTTAGTGCTAAAATTCAATGAAAGGGCTACGAAGCCAAGTCAGCATGGTAAATTTGATAGTCTTTGGGAAGGCCCCTTTAAAATAATTAAGTGCAAAGAGCATAATTCCTTTGAATTGGAAAATATGGAATAGGGAGCATTAGGAATTCTGATCAACGGGATTCATCTTAAATTGTTCCATTAAGTTGCATGCTTTTATTGGTGTAAATATGTATAGTGTTTTTTTTTTTCTTTCCTTTTGTTCTATTGGCTGGTCTTTTTAATTTATTCGTGCTTTAGGGTGGAGAAATAATCCATCATTGTGGAGAGCAAGGGAAATAAATTCATAGTAGGGTGAACGAAGAAAAATAATACCCACATGCGGAGAAATCAAACACATGCTGGAAAGAACAAAAACTTATGTTACAAAATATCAAGAGAAAAGGAGCCAAAGATTTTATAAAACTATATTTCATTATATATATGCTTTTACATTCACATGGAAAAATGGATTGAGGGTCGTATTTCAAAATGTATATGACTATATGTTGCTTTATTTTCATATATGCTATACGTAGGCCTTTTTTTAGGCATATATACAAAAACTAGAAAATGGGTATTATATCCTTAAGAGCATAAAGCAAAGAAAGGGGAATTCGCAACCAACAGCATGTGCGGAAGCAATAGACATGTCAATTGCAGCATCCACTAAGTCTTCATCAGTAAGCGCACCACCAACAGTGGTAGCAATATCAGTAGGAGCAACAACCAATGGCAGAGGGAACACCAAGTTCTTGAAATTAATATACCATTCAATGTCGTAGAATGGTACTACATTATAGAGGCAAAAGAGGAAATGGCATGCATGACTGACCCTTTCATGGTGTTCATTTTGTGACTGAAGGTGAAATCCACTCAGGAACAGCAGCCACAAGATGACCACTTCTTCTTCAATATACCACCTAAGTTCGCTTGTCATGGGTAGGCCTACCTCGTACATAGTGTTAGCAACAACCTCACCAAGACCATTCAAATACTTCTTTGGGAAAATTTATTTAACCAGCTTTAGCACCAATGGCCTAGGGATGCTAATATCCAACATGGATGCAACAAAGTGCAAGCAGACGTCAGTATTAACTTGATACTTGTCCTCATATTCTAGACAATCCCGGCCCAAAACCCACTTCATGGATATCAGAGCGAGGGAGTGTTTGTTCTTTGTCATTCTTTTCAAATGTTTGGTAGAAATCTCACCAAGAAAGGTCATCTATGACTTGTGAGACACTAGCCTATTGGGGGTGTTCATGGTGATGACACACTGCAACTATTTGGTAACTATTCCTAAAAGTTGCCTAAAGCCTAGCCTATGAAGATACTTCACCAATTACCAAAGCCAAATGCTAAGTCAATAACCTATTACTAAATCTTACTCAAATTCTAAGTGTGATTTCATCACCACTTAGATTCCTATTTATAGAAAAAGCGAGGAAAGCCATGGCAATGGGCTTTCCAAAAACATGATGATAATCAAGTGCCAACTTGAGAACTGTGCCTAAGCTTGCTCACATTTCCTAACCAGCTGTGCTGATTGTTTGCTTTTCCTTAATCATTCCATTCAAAATATTAATTTCCAATGCAAACAAATGCTAAGCTAAGAGAAAATCGTTGGCCCAAGTTCCAAAGAAATTGTGTTGTATTACACAATTGCCAAGCTAATTATGAATTCTTGTCACTTCAAAATGGAAAGTAATCCATTTTCACACGAGCCAAAGGGTGTGCGGCACATGCCAAATTAAATGCAAAAGGCCACTTTCATCTACCACCTTGAGAAACAATAGCTAAGTATCACATGCAAATTTTTAAACACTTAAGAGTCTTTTCAAATACGCTAAGCCGAGTAAAGATAAGTTTTTAGCATACCCAAAGCAGAGAGAAAAGTTGTAGAGAATTCAGGCCTAGCAAAATCTTTCATCATAAGAGATGATGGAAGAGAGTTTGCAACAAGAGATACAGGGGTAGGCAACAAAACCTCTACTCAAAGCCATACAGGCATCACATACTATTAATGTCTATGAAAGCATTTCATATGCTATGCCTAGTATACCAGACAAGCCAAAATGGGTGAACATGTTGGAACTAGACAAGCCCACAAATTATAGAAACCAGGTTTAGGTCCAAGAAGATTGGGACAATATTCATGACCCACACCTCGCGAAAAACCCCAAGTCTTTGAGAGAGGGGGCCTGTGAAAGGATGAAGGCGTCCAAAAAATAGATATCAATAGTAGAAAAAATATGCCTCAGCAGGATCTCGTAGTACATGGTCCCATTAGTGCACTATTGCCTAGAGTTGGTTGATGCGACCATTCAACATTACAACCCAAGCACCCATAGCATTGAGGGTTGAACTTTCATAGTTAATATCAGCCTGTAGGCTATCTGGCATATGTTATGTATTCCTGACCTGATCACCAAAAAGGAGAGGATTGAGGCATTCAATCCTGACAAAGGAAAAAACACATGGAGGGGAATGAGGAAAGGCCCTCAATTTTTAATTAAGGAAACCAGCAAGAAGGGAATGACGAGCCAAAACCCGCCAAGTATCTCAGTGTTGCATGGTGCGTTTGAGAACGACTTAAAAAAGGCCTTTTCAATTCTAGTGTTTGTTTGTGGCCTGGACACAAACTAGGAGGTGCAAGCTTTTCAATCAAGGTCGGGTTTCTAATTTCGCAAGCAGCATGATTTCTTCTGGTATGATTTCGCAGACTACCTCATAGAAGAAATGATAGGGAAAATAAATAATTACTCGAATCAATGGAAATTCAGGTTCCTCTCTTTTCTTGCCCATATGTTTTTACATCAAAACCCTGATTTCTTCAACAAGTATGTGGGTTTATATTTTTTTGATGAAAAGGGTAGAAGAAAGTTGGTATCCACATGGACACCTCTCCTCTCTGCAACATTTGACTACTATGCATTTTCAAATTTCTTTCTAACTCTGATTTTGAAATATTTTCAAGGAGAAGATGGCATGGGCATGGTCTAACTCAACAAGAATCAAATGTGATATATGTAAGTCTTTACTCCCACATGTGACTAGTTCTTCAAAGAAGATTTCACAATCATTTGAATGCGGGGCTTCACTAAACAACCATTCTGACTCCCAGTCTACATCACAAATACAGTGATGGCTCTTGAAATGTATTGACAGGCATCCATTATCGATTACAACTTTTGTGGAGGACCTCCCAAGAAGAAGGGATGGCTCTAGTTACCCATAAGTTTCAAAAAAGTTACCCTGGCAAAGAAGTTGAAACACCCACTGTTGCAAGATAAGTTGGCTCATTTACGGTTGGTTTTGATATGCAATAGATGGTAGTATAATCCTTTCAATGATTTCCCACATGCGCACATGATGGTTATTCACACTCCTCGACCCTACTGGGAAAAGAGGCATAACCCATTGGAAGATAAGGATGACTATTTCGTTGAGCTAGTGCATATTCCCATAGAGGATAATAGGGAGCCATGGAATATGGCTGATGAGAATCTCAAGATGGGAACCACCATGTAAAACAAGTTACGGTATATAGAGCAATGGACTGTAGAAAAAATGTGAGCCTTCTAGATATATCACCAGGAAACAAACCAGCTTGAAGTCTCTTATGGAAGCTTGAAAGCTGATGAAGAGTTTAAAAAATGGTGGGATGATGGACACCCAACCTTTGACTCAAGTGCTAGAGGGAACGACAGCCCAGGAGATGAATTTGAACAACAAGGAGAAGAAGAAGTAGGGACCCCAGCGTCTTCCGCTCAGCAAGCAAAAAAATTTGTAGGGTGGCCCTCCTACACAGCTTCAAATGTGTGATTCAATGTTTTGAGGGCCTCGTAGTCACACACTTGGGCTGCTAAATTAATAAGAGTGTCACATCAGTAGCCGATAGAGACTGCTAAGGTTGGAGAAACCCTGCCCGCAAGGGGACATCTCACAAAAACTATTGTTGGAGACGGTTCACAAGAACCTGCTGCAAGCCAAGTGTTGGTAGCCAGCCAGGAGCTTGAGAAGGATGTGGAACCCACAATGAGCCAAGATCCACCATCGACTAGTCAACAGGTAACATTCGCTCCTTCTTTTCTTACCTCCAGTCTTTGGTATCTTCCACTATCTTTGTTGTGCCCCCCACCATGAGTATTGGCCCTTCTTTTCCCACCTTTGATACAATTATTGCGGGAGGTTTCTCCCAGTCTGCATGGGAAAATCCACTCACCTTTACTCCTTCATGAACCCTTACACCAATCGCTATCACTCAGTCCTTTTTTGCCTCACTTTCTGAAAGCTTACCTGTCGTTGGCACCCATGTTGCTACTATCGCCATGGATCCTCCCTTTTTCTCACAACAAGCAAAATCTACAATGACTACTCCCTCACCATTGTGGCCCATGATTTCTCCCTCCAGTTTACCAATGGAACCTTGGAAAATGACAAGCCCTTCTGTTGGTTTGCAAACCGAGCTCTTTCATGTGCCTCATTTCTCCCCATAGACCGTCAATCTTCAAAAGAAGAAATTTTCTACGCCTATTAAACTTACCTATCCATATGCCCTACCTCCCATGGCTCCTTTCACATGCGAACTAGTCCCATCGCTAGCCCATTTTATTGCACAAAATGATGCTACAAAGGAGGAACGCACCAGTAGAATTCAAAAGCGAAAAGCCAAGGACAATCGTAAGCTGGCAGAACTGAAGGTGCATACTATCTATGATAAGACTCAACAAATGTTGAAATTTGCAACCATGTACCCGACTATGGCAAGCAACAAGGAGAGATGCATCCAGAAGATTATGATCTATATTTCGTGGGGCTTGACATGAAGGTATCTCATCTGTAGGATAAAGTTGAACTGATGGAGGAAATGCAACGAGTGGTCACCTTTGATTTCATTAAAACTAGCCGCAAGCTAAAGAAGATGGATGAGCAGCTGAAATCCTTGAAAGAAAGAGCTAGTTTCTTGGAAAAAGGGGAGAAATCCTGAGGAATGGATGTTGTGTGCTTGACTGAGAGAGAACTGATAGCATAGGTAGAGAAGAGTAGACTTCAGGAGGAACTTGCAAAGATTCAATCCATCGACCCAGCTAAGATAAACGAGTTGTGTGCTAAGAGTCAAGAGTACCAGAGCCAATTAACTCTGGCAAAACAGAATTTGCATTTAAGGAATGAAGAGTTTGAACGGTGGCAAGTTGAACATGAGTAGGAGATGAAGGAGAAAGATGAGGTGCTAGATCAGCAATGAGCTCAGTATGAGCAAAAGCTACAGGAGAAAGGTGTCGAATTTGAGGACCAAAAGGCCCAGTTAGAGAAAGAGCTTCAAGAGACAAAGTCCTCTCTTGATAGAGAATTGGCAAACTGTGCCCAAGATGAGGAAAATTGGCATAAAGAAATGAGCAGCTCAGTGGAGCAACTAACATCCATGAAGAGGAAAAATGTGGAATTAATAGAGGCCATTAACTCAAAGGGCATAGAGATCACCTCTCTAACAAGCTCTCTCCAAGCCTCCTTCGCGTAGCCTGACCTCATCCTATTGGCCTAGAAGATATATATTTCCTATTGGAAAAGTTTAAAACCTTTTGCTTGGCATTGTATCCAATGCTTCAGTTCATCTCAAAGCAACCAGATTGAGCTAGGAGGTCCTCGAAACAATTGAGAAATTCCCACGGTTAATCTTAGGGAAGGTTCCAGAAGCAAAGTTTGCTCACCAATCTATATTCAGTCTCTGATGAAGATCTGGCCAGGGCAGGGATCGAGGATCAAGATGTTGCTGCTCAAATGGAAAAAAAGTTCATCCATTGCCACTCAACCTTTGCAACAGACTAAGGTGATCGTAGCTACCTTGAACCAGACCATAGATGGCATGTGGGAAAAATTTTCCCGGCTGAGTGGGATGGGTCTGCCATCTCCATTTTTTTAAGATGGGTCAATAGCCACGGCCGAATAGACTACAGAAAGAATTGAAGAGAAGGAGCAAGACCCAAAATTTTTCTAGAATTCCAGCCATCCTCCTACTGTAGCAGACATTGAAGGGGTCATCCATCCTCTTGTGCATCTATTATTCCATTATAAAGCAGAGATGGGTTTTCCTGATACGCTGCCTCATAAAGAAATGATTGACCTAGGTGGAGCACATGAGAATTTGCACAAAGCAGAGAGACCATCCAAAGATGACTGGGTGCCTCTGCAGGTGGCCCTTTCCAAGCTCTAATTTTGTTGCCAATGGATGGTGCTCTGTTCTGTGAACCAAAGAGAAATTTTGGGTTCTCCATTCCTCAAGCAAAATGCCCCTAATAGTCACCAAAAGTTGTGAATAAATATTCATCAAGATCCCTGTGGGATTTATTTTGTTAAAGTATTGGATCGAACATTGCATTAAAGGTCATTCGGCCCCTTTTTTAGAAATGTCACTACCTCAGCACGTGCCCACTCTATGCTCCCTGAAGGATCTCTTCCCTTCACATTTCAAAATAGCCCCATAGGGCTACCACGTGTCTACTTCACGCACATTTGAAAGTCGCTTCCCTTCATTTTTTAGTCGAGCTTCATCTGCATGCCACGTGGCTTCATCTTTGCATATTTTAGCAAACCCCATAGTTGGTACCAATAATAATGGAGGTTACACATGTCTCCTTGGCGCAAGTTTTCAATAGAAAAGGAAAAATATGAGCATGGGTTGTGCATTGTCAACATGTGTCTATTCGGCAGGTGCTTCTTTTAAACAATGCATGGAGCAAGTCAGGGACTGCAACATCATGTCACATGTCATAACTGCTTTAGCAAGGTAGTGACACTTACCTAATGCGCCCTCATCAAGACCATTACCATCATTTGCAAGGGATGCACCTAAACTTGGTGCAACCAGATGCTTTGGTTGGGATCTTTTTGTTGCAACGGCCGGGAAGAATCTTGGATTTTGCATCATTGTCAAGGATTCTCAAATATTTTATGTTACTGCTTGCCAAGGCGGTGGGAGCATTTGGCTATGTATACTCCTTTTTTGTTTCAAAGGAGGGGTTTCAATATTTTGTAGAAAGAACATAGATTAAGAAAAGACACCAAGCCTATGTTATTGTTTTTTAATTATTACAAAAACACTCGCAGATTGTTCTAATCATTCGGCCTTTATGCTCTTCTTATTATATTTAATTAACTTTAAACTGTGTTGCTATTGTTGGATGATTTATTCATAGAACTTCTATGAATTGAATGCAAGTTTGTTGGTCTTAGATCATGTCATGTGACTCTTCTTGTTAGTAAATATGTGTGCAAAGTTATTTTATGTCAATGAATGAATTTTTTATACTTTAATCTCTAGTTTATGCTTTTATGAGATATTGCAAATTGTTGATCGGGCCCTTACATCTATAATTTATCCTTCCTATTATCTACATTTTGGCACATCGCCTTAGATTAGATTTTATTTTTATATATTTGCTTCATTTTCCCATTTCAAACCCCCATTCATAGAAGAAGTCAGCTTCATTAAAAATCCAAAGGTCACTTAGTTTAGCGCAATAAGTCCCCCATAAACTAATTTTACCACAAAGGGTTGTTACCTTTCCAAAATTTGGCATCAACAAGCACCACACAAAAAACAATAAGAGAGAAAAACTGAAAAAAAATTCCCATAGAGACAAAATCAAATAGGCGATCAATGATAGATTACTAGATGGAAAATATTGAACACTTTGATAGCTAAACTTTTTTTCATTCTTTTTGTTTGATCTATCAAAGGGCATTAAGCTTATTGTTGAGGTAATTAAACCTAGGTGACACACAAATGGTGCTTTTTCTTAAAATATTAGTAGTAACCTTGAATGATCATTGAGGAAGTTGGAAAAATGTTTCTACGATCTTAGATGTGGATTGTAGATGCATACAAAATGACATAAAATGGTGTAAATTAATAGCTACTTATCAAAAGACTCCTCAACCTAGGGAGTGACAACTATCATCCTTATTTTTGTACTAATTCCTTGAGATAGTTTTGGTCATTATGGAAATAATTTGGTAAACATTTATCTCAAATGATATAGATGAGTGAGTATAAATAGGGAAATGTGATCTCCCTTAGGAATATATTTTAGGGTAGAACTCATAGTTCTAGTGAATATGACAAAAGGCTAAAATCCTCTCACTTTATAGGATAAATTCTTCATTTTTTTTTAAATTCTCAAGACTAGGGAAAGTATATCCATTTTTTTTTTATAAGTATTGAATTTTAGCTAGGTTATCTTATAAATAAATATGAGGATACCTTGAACACACTCTAGGTACTTTTCCATCTTAATAAAAAATTGATAGTAACTATATACCTCTGTTCTTGTTTTCATTAGTATAAATATATAAATGTACAACAAATATAAGTTTGATTTAGTCCTAATAATAAATTGAGAAAAAAATTACTATTATTTCAACTTTTGGGGGTATATTTTTAATGGTTTTAAGTTTGAAAATATGTTTTTAGGTGGCAAGATTTAGGTAAATTTCACATAGGTATAATTTATGATGGCAGATTCAATCAACAAAATCATTTTGGAAAGTCCAAAAATTTATTAGAAAGCAAAGTCATTAAAGGTGAACCCAATTTTGCATGTGCTACTTATTCCTAGGAAGAAACTATGTTCAATTTTCTATGTGCTACTTATGTTGACTACTGGACATCAATAGAGCAAGAACTATACATTCCAAATCCGTTCTTGGAGGGGTTCCATGGGTTATGGATATATTTATATGCATGTTGCATGGGTTCCTATCTTCAAATAAAAGCACCACACAAAAAAAAATAAGAGAGAAAAATTGAACAAAAATTCCCATGGAGACAAAATTAAATAGGCAATTAACGATAGATTACTAGATGGAAAATATTGAACACTTTGATAGCTAAATTTCATTTTATTCTTTTTGTTTGATCTATCAAAGGGTATTAAGCTTATTGTTGAGGTAATTAAACCTAGGTGACACACAAATGGTGCTTTTTCTTAAAATATTATTAGTAACCTTGAATGATCATTGAGGAAGTTTGAAAAATGTTTCTAGGATATTAGATGTGGATTGTAGATACATAAAAAATGATATAAAATGTTAGAAATTAATAGCTACTTATCAAAAGACTCCTCGAACTAGGGAGTGACAACTATCATCCTTATTTTTGTACTAATTCCTTGAGATAGTTTTGGTCATTATGGAAATAATTTGGTAAACATATATCTCAAATGAGATAGATGAGTGGGAGTAAATTGTGAAATGTGATCTCCCTTAGGAATATATTTTAGGGTAGAACTCATTGTTCTAGTGAATATGACAAAAGGCTAAAATCCTCTCACTTTATAATATAAATTCTTCATTTTTATTTTAAATTCTCAAGACTAGGGAAAATATATCCATTTTTTTTATAAGTATTGAATTTTAGCTAGGTTATCTTATAAATAAATATGTAGCTACCACTGCATACATTACTATCACTATACCTCTCACATGCTAACACTGGTTTATCCATTGTGCATTTCTAACATAGGAAACTTGACCTCCAGGTACATCACTTTATTTGGGAATTATGCTGGCATAAAGGTAACACAATTTCTTCTAGAATTTGCTTCCTTTTTCTTTAGAGTTACATCATTCTTATGAGCATCAACATGCTAGATTGGGAATCTCTAAAGAAGAGGCAGAAAATATCAGAATAAAATTGTATGAAGAGGCAGCAGAACACAACTGTGACATAAACCAGTACTGCTCATATGCATATCAAAACAAGGTATAAACAAAGATTCACCCTGAATATCTCATTTTCTCAAGCATGTTGAGCTCAACTCTAGTAGGAACCTCATTTTACCCCACATGCTGAATTAGGATGAATAGAGCAACAACATGATTACCCTATAACTTCACATAAAGCAAACAGTTAGAAAAATATGTTCATATGCTCAAAAGGCTTGATGATCCTATTTTTTTTTCTTTGGACATATACAGCTTATTGTTTGTTTAATGCATGTGAAGGATAGTTTATACATTGATGGGTGGATGTACATGTAGTGTTAGAGACCGTTATTGCTTAGAGCTCTTCTCTAACCTCATTGAAAATTCTTTTCAGATGCAGGGACTGGAAATAGGGAGCTATAGAGAACGCAAAGCAACTTGAAGTAGAAGACCACGTAGGACAACAGACTCTAACCAGTCATCAGGAAATGACTAGCCTCTTCCCCTATATGTGCATTCTTTTCTTTTGTTCATCTATCAATGTATAAATTTCCTTTCATTTACATTAAACAAGCTAAATCTCACGGCTTTTGTGAGATAAATATGTACTCTTGAATCAATAAAGATTACTTTCAGCAAAAAAATTGTAGATTTTTTCAATATTGTATGCACTTGTATAATTGAAATTATCTATTACTAAAAAATGTAATCTCTTTGATTCTTATGTTTCTACAATTGAATACAATATAGGGAAGATAGATAAGAAATGAACTTCACTTTTAGTTTGTAAACACTATTAGCTCACTCAATTTGACAAAAAACAAAAAATGAGTAATAGTGTCTAAACGCTAGCTTGAGCACAAAGTCTACACATGGAAGGCCTCAGAAGGAGAATCCTCAAAGAAGGCCAAGAAATCTAGAGGATTTAGTGAGATTCCCACCATCAAAGAGGATACTTAACATGAGGGAGAAGAAGAGGTTGAGCAATCGAAGTCACCACCTACTACCTCTGCTCCAACCATTACCACTACTATCGCCACTCCCCCACCTCTCGCATCTCAGGCTCTTCCTATTTCCTCTCCACCTATCGTGGATATCTCTATCCACCTTTCCTCCACTTCACCAATGGCCCCAATCATGGTGTTAGACTCATCCTCAGCCATGAAATCCCCATTATCGTCTGCCTCATTGCCTCTACCATTTCCTACTCTCTCTACAACAGTATCTTCAATTGCCACAACCACTATGCCTCCTATCACCTTGCCTAAAGCATTTTCCCTATACATGACAGGAATACCAATTGAGCTTTCTAGGGTCATCATGAACCCCATTGTCCAAGTTGTAATCACCCAAATTTTTGTTGTCCTGCCCATTCCTCCACCACCCACAGAGCCACCAAAGATGGAGGAAATGATGCAAATATCAAAATAAATAGAGAAACAACAGAGAGAAGCTACTTAGGGAATAATGGAAGAACCAGAGGATCCTTTCAAGGATGAATAATTTGAACACCACAAGGGTAGAATAGTTGTAAGTGTGGACAATGTGGAAAATGATGAGGAGAGAACACAATATTTGGAGGAGGATGTTGAAGCCCTCAATGTAAAGTATATCGTAGAGACCTCGGACTAAGAACTTAAAGAATATTTTTCCCAGCATCTCAAGGATATTGAGAGGAAGTTGAATCTAAGAAGCATCCTTCTGAGGAAAAGAAAGAGAGCACTTAAGTTAATGTGGAGATACTCGAAGAGCCTCCACTAGTTGGGAAAGACAAAGGCCTTGGTCAAGAAGGAGAGAAAGAAGAAAAGAAAGAAGAAGATGCTCCCGAGAAGAGTCCCAAGCTAGAGCATCACATAGAACTCGAGCACGAAGTAGAAAAAGTGCCTCAAATAGAGGGAATCCCTGAGGAAAATATAGTTGTCACTAAGTCAGGAGGGAATCAAACCATACACATTGAGGACTCAAATGAGGAAGAATAAAGAACTAAGCAAGAAGCCTTGGATCGTGAAGAGAAACAACCCCAACAAGAGAAAAAAGAGGAAGGTGTTCATGAATCACCAAAAGGGGAGACTCAGATGCCTGATTGGCTTGAGAAGTAATTACAGAAGAAAACCCCAGCCCTCGTCGATCTGATGTCCTGACTCAAGGCTATACTTGCCAAGGAACAAACAAAGACAAAGAAAGAGAAGAATCCAAGGGTACTTTCTCGCATCACTATTGATGCATCAGGATTGGGAACCATGCAAATAGCCACCCCAATGATAGAAAAAGGAAAAGGGGCCAGTTACAACATCTTCACCATCAACTTGGGCACTGCTACAAGAGAGCAGAAAATAGATGAATTCCAAGGATTAGTGGTCATGATAGTGGAAAAATGAATAAGGATTAGTCCTCTAAGGAGGAACTGAAGGCACAAGTGGCAGACCTCAGTGCCTATATCTAGCTATGGACATCTCTGGAGGAAGAAGCTCCAACTACATCCTCTGTGCCCTCGCTTCTCTCCTAAGAAGAACTCTCCAAGATGGAGAAGATGAAGAATTCGACCAAGGCTACCATAGATTGGTTTAGACATGTACTCTTTAATGGTGGCATGGGCATAGGCCATGCTATTTGAATAGCTAATAAATTCCAAGAAGTACAGAAGTAGTTAGAGGGCATGGAAAAGATCTGTCACCAATTCATCAAGCTATATAGGATTACTTAAATCCTAAGATCCAGGATATTCTCAAAATACCCAAGATAGCATGGGAGGAGTTATCCCTTGTAAAGGATGACCATTGGCTAGTGGAAACATGGAAGATGGCCCTAGATCACAGGAGATACATCCTAGAAAGAGAGTTACACAAAGTTGAACTCGACCTTAAATGGGTCAAAGAGCATAGGACAGACAACGAGGAGTACTTGAAACTAATGACAGATTATGATATTCCTGCTATGGAACTAGACCTAGAGAAGATCATACCATACTTCCATAAGAAGATGGAGCAAGGGGCAGTAGAATCACTAATGTCGGACTTCATAGATTTTGCTGCTAGAGCCTTTGTCCAATTAGAACAGGTGATCAATGCCACACCAAAGTGCACAAAGAACTGGGATTTGATCACTGGAAAATTCAAGAAGCTAACCTTCCAAGTTCTTCAATTTTATATTATGGAATGAAACAAGCTTCAGGCACTAATTGGTAAATTTGTGGAGTATGCCACTATTTAGAAGAATGAAGGAAAGCCAGCCATAGATGATGAGTTCCTGACAGTATAAGCTAAAAAGGAAAGCAATCACTAGAAGACAAAGTTGCTACAGTGTTAAGGCACTACAAGACAAAATAGAGAAAGGACAAAATTGTATTTTATACTAGTAAATTTTTGGGGTAGGTGAAACCCTAATGTAAAATGAATCTTGGGCACACAATGAGATAGAATATAGGCCATTCATTTCTCTTTTGAAAAACTATAAATAGGGGTTCTCCTCTCATTTTCAAAGAGAAATTTGAGTTGTTGTAAAGACATGTTGTAGAAATTTTTATAGAATTTCATTGCTTTTGGTGGATTCCTGTGTTTCTCTCATGTTGCATGATTCATCTCCTCAAATTTGATAGATTGATATAGTTTTAGTTTGTTGTTCTAAGTGCTTTCAAGTAGTTTTAGTAGTTTAGTTGATGTTGTCCATTGATCTTCAAGAATTTTATGGTGTTGATGCTTTCTATGTTCATTTTTTTTGCTGGTTATTGATGATAAATAGCAATGCAAAGCTATTATGAATGTTAATCCATTGTTGCACTTAAAATTCATCTTTTATTCATGATTTATGGTGAATGAACAGCTGAAAATTTGTATACCATAGAAGATAACACTAGTTTCATGAGACTGTATGATATTTGGTTAAGTGGAACTCAGTTATAGGAAGGCTTCCCACTTTAGCATCCTCCATTATCACTATTCATCAATAGTTGCAGATCTAGGAACTCTTACCTCCCTTTTCCCTTTTGACCTTTCTTTGAAATAGTATTTTAGGAAAAGTTTCAGCATCATTGTAAAGTCAAATATGATGTTGCACATGGATTTTTAGACTATTGTTTTGAACTTGCAGCAATTGCATATCACTCGTGAAACCTCATAAACTCCATTTGAAGATCCAATCTCCTTCCAACTTAACAATTGTTCATACCCCTTGTGTTTACCAGAAAATTACATCAATCCACTAAGTTGATTTCACAAGTCATGACCTAACACCCGAGAGACCTTGGGGTAATTTTATGCAACTTGTTTGTAAGGAGTTGTCTTTCAAGAGAGGTAGTGCACTTGTGTGTGTTGCATGCGTTAAGAAGTGAAAAAACACCCATCAATAGGTCCCTATTAGGGTTTCTAAAAATTGAGATATAGATCTTGTTCCTTGATGTCTACACTTCTGGCTCCTTGGTGCTCAACTCTCGAAAATCTGAAACAAATCATGTAGCCTTGTTTTTCATGTTCTTGCAATATGGAAGACAACTTTGCAACTTGACAATTTTTCTTCAATCTTATTTTCCACTTGATCTTCAACCTAGAAAGCTGCAAACATACACCAAAGAGGAGAAAAACTTGTTGATTGTTAGAGGATAGGGGCTTGCCTTGGTCAAACCTCATTTAGGAAATTAAACCTTATGATGAAATAATGAAATAGAAGCATGAAACATAAAACATGAAATGATGATACCTTGGATGAAGTCTTGGAATATAAATCTGCAAACTAATGGATGGGTGCATGAAGTTGGGTAGCAATTTTGTGGCCACTTTTTAAAAGAAGTTTGAAAACTCATAGCATGAGCACGTTATAACACTCTGCATTATTGCATGTTAAAAGCAAAAAAAAAAAGTGAAAGTTATTCATTTTCACTTCGACTATTTTTTTTTGTTTTGCCCGCGGCCAAAACCCCCAACTTTCGCACTTGCATTCTAGGAGGAGGTATTGTGAAAAAATATTCAACAACAATTGCTATCTCTTTGCAAGGATGGTGCCACAATGATGAAGAGGTGGGAGAGGTAAGTAATGTTTGTTGTTTGTTTTGAATTTCTTAGTTTTAGGTTGATTTTGTTAGTTTTAGGTTATATTTGATTTTTTTTTTGAATTTGTAGGAGATGCAAATGAACCCGAAAACCCTCACAATCCTCAAGAAGAAGAGCAACCAAATCCTTAAGAACAAAATACTCAACAAGAAAATCAACCTCAACAACAACCTCCTTCACCAATCACTCAACACCCTCTTGGCACTCAACAAAATTTAATGAGTGAAATTGAAAACAAAAAAAAACAAATTAAGGATTTTATTAGTAGGTCGAGTGATCCAAATGGTTCAACCACAAAAAGAATGACCCTAGCAAATTCATTGAAATATATGTTAAAAAATGTAGATTCAATTAGCAAACAAATAACTAGATGGCAAGATAGGAGGTAGGCGGCTAGGGCATATTATGCGGATAAACTTTCATATAAACAAGTAAAGGATTTAAAAATTACAAAAGGTGATTTGTGCTCATTATTCACTAACCCACACACAAATCAAAATCTTAGCCTCAATGTGAATAGGTTTCCTATTCATTGGTGCCACCACCAAGAGATTAGGAACCGTTTTTATGATAGGTGGTAAATAGTCTTTGATGACCGACTGTGCAACAAATGTGAAGTCCCCCAATATTTTCTTAGGAAACTATATAGTGATTTCATATTGAACAAAATCCCAAATTATTTTGATATGAGGGACTTCCAGGGGAGAGGTGGGGGGTCGGCTCAAGATAGGCCTAGTGCACAGTCGGATCCTATGTACCAAGGGAGACGAGCTCTCGCTAGGCCAGCTCGTGAGCACGTTTTTATGCCTATCATCACGAAGGAGAGTGTCATCATAGAGACATTGCAGGCAATCAACACTTTTACCTAGAGTGTCATCCATCATACTAGACCTATTCTACAACACCATCCAGGGGAGTCTTCGAGTGGTGGCCTTTGAACCCATGTGTGTCAATCTTGCAGAGCGACTTGTTCATATGACCTCACCAACACTCAGGAGGCTACTATGCAAGATCTGTATGTAGCTATGAAGATGGAGAGGGCGGATGACATTATGCATGATGTGTATGGCATTGATACTCAAGTAAAAGTTAGCATGTTCATTGAATTTAATTTATTAAATTTTGATTTTGAAATGCAAGATTAACTATTTTAGTTTTATGATTTTAATAAAATTGTAGGGTCACAATGTTGAGACTGGATATGCTGGCCCTTCACCTAATTTTTTCTACAGTACACCTATCAGTGGGGTATGTAACTAGTAAACAATTATAAATTTATTACATGTTAATAGCATTGTTTTATGAATGGTATTTTAGTATGTGATTTTGGATGTTGAATAGGTAATATTGGAGGTTTCGAGGGAACACCTCTGAGTGCTAGTGGATTTACTCAAACCTACACATAGGTAATAGAATAAAGAGTTTAACTAATGAATTGTACTTAATATATTTGTGTATTTTATAATCATATCGTTGGTTGCGTTGCATTGCACATCATTCAAACTCAAAGCATTACTTCTTATTCCATGACTAATAACTAGATGTTGATAGATGACAAAATTTCAACTACAATATAGTTGTTTAGAAAGTCAACATAAGCAGTGATGCAATTACTTCACATGGAGGCATGTGCTTGCAAAGGTGCACCTACACAACAAACTATGGATAATTGGAAAAAATATATGAAACCATAATAGTAAGCAATAGCATAGACAAGGCAGTTAGTAGTTTGAAAAAATGCCTTGAAGAAATGTTGTCTCACGGTATTCCATCACCATGAGACCACATTTCTTCAAAATGCTCACCACATTTTCTATGATACCACATTTTTCATACATGTGCACCAAAGTATTTTATCAAACTACTCACTTCCTTGTTGCTATGGCTAAAATCCTAAAATAGGTGCTTTCCAACAAACTATGGATGCTTGGAAAAATATCTATCAAAGCATAATAGTAAGCAATAATATCATAGAGAAGGCAATGAACTTTTTGAAAAAATGCCTAAAATAAATTTGGTCTTATGGTGATGGAATGCCATGACGTGCATTTGCTTGTAATGGCATTCCATCACCACGAGACCCCATTTCTTTTGAGGCATTTTTTCAAATAGTTCACTGCCTTCTCTATGCCACCACAATTATCGTACATGTCTACAAAAACATTTAATAAAATGGTTCAATGGCTTGCTACTATGGGAAAAATCCTAAAAACATGTCCTTTCAAACAAGATATGGATAGGGAAAATAGTAAGCATGATAATCAGAAATATATAGTTTAATAAGTACTCAAAAATTTGTTCATTAGATCTCATACATTATAAGTCATGATGTGGATAGCTATTGTAACGTTTTGTGATTGAATAATTTGTTGTTTTATTTTCAGATGTTGGAGGCGAAAACACCTCCAAATGTTACAAGGGCAATGGATATCGGTGTTTCATCCACTATACAATCCTCGATGGCTCTGACAAGGGAGGTATGAGGCAAATTACTAAATTTCAATTAACATTCATTGTTATAGATGTTAGTTCTAGTGAAAAATCAAACCATCATTGATTTGTAGTTTCATTTCTATTTGGATGGTTTATATAAGGCTTGAGCATGCCTCAACATCGGCGTGTGAATATTTCCCTCATGGAGAATGATCATGAGATGTCTGTAAGTGATTATTTTGTTAAATATATCATTTTTTATAATGTAATTTCTATTTATTAATGTCTTTACTTCTTATTGCAATAGTTAAAACTTAACCAAGAACTTAATAGTACTAGGAGGAGCAACAAGAGCACTCCTCGAGTGTAGCACAAATGAGTGACAAACCTATCGCTATCTGATCAAAAAGCAAAGGGAAAGAGTTTATTTCGAGAGCCTGGAGAGCAATGAATTTTGATTCCAGAGCTCTTTGTTTTATGCCTACATAATAGTTTTGTACATATTTTGTATTGGATATATTTGACATTGTATGCCTATATGGCATTCTCGTAAGCCTATATGGCTATTTTGTACCTATATTTTATACTTATATCGACATATATTGATGTATGTGTACATGGCTATTTGGTTAATACAAATCTTTTTTATCGATGATGTCCATATTTGCATGTTATAAATTCATGGTTCACTAGATATGAGTTATGTGTATTCAAGTGTATACGTTGTGACTTATGTGTGTTATAATATATACTTTTCAACTTACGTATTTTCATGTGTATACCTTGTATTCATGCATATACTTTGTATTAAGTTGTGTATACTATGTATTCATGTGTATACTTCAAGGAATACATGTTTGTGACTACTTGTGCTTCCCTTATTCACATGTACATGCTTGACTTATTAACGTTTATACTTATTAATTGGTTAGCCCTAGCATTGATCATTATTGTCCTTCATAGTTTTTCTTGAATAAATTAATTGATTAATGGTAAACAACTTTATCTAAAAGAAGAAAAGAAATGTTTTCAATCGATATTCCATGAAATGATTGATAAAAAGATTCCAATATATTTAATCCTTTGATTGGAACAACTCAATTAAGCAAAGGATACATAATCTTCACAACACTTGCAAAACATAATATTCAGAGTAGATGAAGTAGTCAACTTCTTAACACATTATCTATTTTATTGAGTTCTTCTATTTTAGCATTGGTTCTGGTCCTGGTTCGCTCAGGTGGTGCGGGTCCTACTTCAATTCCCATGTGGGTTCGACCAAGGTCCTTAATTTTTGGGTCTAGTTTTCCCAAGTAGAACCCAGACAGAACCCAGGTGAACCAAGACAGAAACTACATGCCTAGGCATCCAAAAAAGTATTTTTTTGAACATTTTTTTAATTTTTTTGGAGTTTGACTTTGACCCACACCCAAGGGAACCCTAAAAGTGACCTCTAAATCACTTCAAACACCTTAACTACCTCATTCTTATTCATTTTTTTTGCAAACAATCATTTTCATTCCAAGAGGTTGGGCTTTCATTTCTGCTTGCTAGATTGAAAGCAGATTGTGACACAACTTTCTTTTTTCAAAAATTGTTCTACATCATTGAACTAAGAATTTATCACACATTTGTTGAGAAACAGAGGAATACTACAAACTAAAAAACATTACACTTATTTTCTCACTGACTTGATGTATTCTCCAATATCTCTCTTCTCTCATGTGAAGAGTTAGAACTGTTTGGCCATGCATTTGCATCATTCAATAAGTTTTGCTCTTTTTGACAATGTCAATAGCATGGTTGCATACAAATTAGACAAAAGACTTTTCCTTTTAGATTAGCAATGCATGGAAGTTTCAAAAAGTATCCTTGATATTACAAAAATATATGTGTTTATACACTTCAATTGTGCAGCCACCCTTTGGTTCTTTGAAAGAAAAATCTGCCTATGCCATTGTTACACTACACAGCTAAACTAGATTTTGTATTGTGGAGCTATATTAAGCTACCACTCTCAAGACCAATGTAAGAATTATATGAAATAATGTTTGAGAATGCAAGAAGACATCAAAATGGCTAGTGTACTAAAAAAAATCTTATGATTTATGAATAACGATGATAACTCTACTCAGTTGGCTTCTTTTTTGAAAATCATACAAATTGAACCCTAGCATCAATAGACTTTGTATATCAAGCTACCACAATTCAAGTTTCAATGAGGAATATTTATCATGCATGTTTTAAATGGCATTCAATTTTATGGTGGTTTTGTTGTTTATATGATGTTATGTGATATTCTAATCCTAATTCATACTTCTAGGATGCATATATATATTATTTTTACATGTTTTTTGTACCAACGAACCAAACCCCCCTCAAAAAAAAAATTGGCCTAACCAGTGAACCAAACCTCCGAACCCGAACCCAAACCTCAAAAACTATTCCAACACTCTTCATTTTGTCTACACAAACTTAATTGACCACCAAATTATGTTGCCTCTTGACTTTACCCACTTTTACTCCCTCAAACCTTTATTTTTCATTCAAAACCCCTATTTTCCCAACTAGGGCATCATGCCATAACATACTTTTGACCTCCCCTCTCCTTGCAGACCTTTTGAACACATTAAAATCCACAACCTCACCCTATTTCCAACCTATTATAACTTATTTTCAAGCAATTTCTTCTTTTCACAACTTCTCGCCTTGCTTTTAAGGGGCCTCAATTCTGAATTTTCAACAAGGGCAGCATGAGTAATCTCTTCCAATGCCTTTACCAATGCTATTTTCTTATTCCTACCCCCTATCCTACTTACATCAGGCCCATATCATTGAAACACAGCCTGAACAATAGGTGGAATGGCCTATTTCAACATATTACACTCGAACCCTTAAGGGATCGATCTGGTTGAACATAGCTCAGAGCGATTCTATGTGTTTGTGAGTGAAAGAGTACCATGACTAGTGTAAAAATACCTATTTAGATGCATTGGAATAGTTTGTTTGGTCACACGAGTTGCAAAATGAAATCCGCACCACTTTGCAACTTTCCACTACTTGCATTTGACACTTTTTCCATCAACTAAAAATTGAACACCATTTGAAAACCACTTTGAGATAACAAAAATTGAGAGAGGTTATTCTAGAGGGGCCCAATGCAATCCTATAGGATGAAATGAGAATTTTATAAGCATCACGGTATCTAAGTAACAGCATGCTGAAGTTTCTAGTCATTTTGCACTTTGGACCCATAAGGGATCAATCCAGTTGAACGTAGCTCGAAGGGATTCTGTGTGTTTGGGTGTGAAAGAGAACCATGGACAGCATAAAAATACATATTCAGATGCATTGGAATAGTTCATTTGGTCACACAAGTTGTAGAACGAAATTTGCACCACTTTGTAACTTTCCACTACTTGCATTTAACACTTTGTCCATCAACTTAAAACTAGACACCACAAGAAATCCACTTTGAGAAAACAAAAACTAAGAGAGGCTATTGTATAGGGGCCCAACATGATCCCATAGGATCAAATGAGAAGTTTCTAAGCATCGCGGTATTTGAGTAACATGCTGAAGTTTACAGCGATTTTACACTTTGGACCCTTAAGGGATCAATCCGGTTGAACGTAGCTAGGAGTGATTCCACGTGTTTGGGTATAAAAGAGGACCATTCCTAGCATAAAAATACATATTTGAACCTGGTGGAACAGTTCATTTGGTCACACGAATTGTAGAATGAAAGTTGCACCACTTTACAACTTTCCACTACTTGCATTTGACACTTTTTCCATCAATTGAAAACTGGACACCACGAGAAAACCACTATGAGATAACAAAAACCGAGAGAGATTATTGTAGAGGAGGCCAATGTAATCCCATTGGATTAGATGAGAAGTTTCTAAGCATCATGGTATTCGAGTAATAGCATGCTAAAATTTGCAGCCATTTTGCACTTTGGGCCCTTAAGGGATCGATCTGGTTGAACATAGCTTGAAGTGATTCTGAATGTTTGGGTGAAAAATAGGACCATTACTAGTGTAAACATACATATTCATACATGTTGGAACAGTTCGTTTGGTCACATGAGTTGCAAAACGAAAGTTACACCACTTTGCAACTTTCCACTACTTGCATTTGACACTTTTTCCATCAACTGAAAACTGGACACCACAAGAAAACCACTCTAAGATAACAAAAACCAAGAAAGGTTATTGCAGAGGGGCCCAACACAATCTCATAGGATCAAATGAGAATTTTTTAAGCATCACGGTATCCGATTAACAACATGTTGAATTTTGCAGCCATTTTGCATTTTGGACCCTTAAGGGATCGATTTGGTTGAATGTAGCTCAAAGCGATTCTACATGTTTGGGTGTGAAAGAGGAACATTCCTAGCATAAAAATACCTATTCAGATGCATTGAAATAGTCTGTCTGGTCACACAAGTTGCAGAACAAAAGTTGTGCCACTTTGCAACTTTCCACTACTTGCATTTGACACTTTTTCCATCAATTAAAAACTAGACACTACGGGAAAACCACACTGAGATAACAAAAACTGAGAGAGGTTATTGTAGAGAGCCCCAAGGTGATCCCATAGGTTCAAAAAAATATTTTGTAAGTGTCATGGTATTTGAGTAATACCCCTTCAAAGATTGCTACCCTTTTTCACTTTGGGATTTGATGTTTCATTGAACTGTACGGTTCCATACAGGGTGATTGTGCTCTCTTTTTGATGGAATCCAGTGGGCAGCAAACTTAACTCTATTTTTTTTTAGTTTGATTTAAAGTGATTTAGTGCATTTTAGAAGCCAATTACTAAGGGTCGGTTTGTATACCCTATTTTAAGGGTTTTGACTGCATTAAAATGTCATATTAATTATTTCACCCACTGTATGCTTCTATAGCTCAATGGAAAGGCTTAGTTATGGTTATAAAACATGTGTGAAAAGTCTTGTGTATAAGGGAGGCAAATAGAGGGTTTTTAGGTGATGCCCTAGATGTCAAATGGTGCATTTTTTAGTGGAAAATGGTGGTTTACTGCTAGGGTTTGAAGAAATATTTGGGGGCGGTGATATCTCTTGAACTTTTAAGCTAGTGTAGACCTTTTTGAAGGTGTTTTAGGCTTTGGTTGGTTGTGGGAAGGTTTCGAGTATGGGTTTTCATTAAACCCTTGCCAAACTTGTGAAAGAAGAGGATTTTGGGGTTTGTTATGTTACAGGGCTTGTTGATTCAATTCAAGGTGGAGTAACTCTTTTCAACATCAACTAATCAGACCTCAATGAGACACCAACCTTGAAATCACAATCACCCAAATTGGATCAACTAACAACAATAGGCTTATAGTCTCCAAATCTCATCAAATGGGCATATCTTTTAGAGAAGGTCATCCAATGGCCAACCAAACATCAATCAAGCTTTAGCACAGACACTAAGACAAATTCCCAAGAGATCATACCATGTTTCTTTCTACCATCATTAAGATCCAATAGACCACCTTACACAAAGGCTACTAAATTAACCCTATTTACAAAGAGATGACCTTTTAAACACTATATTTTCACTCAAACTCCTTTAAAAAATTATGTTATGTGTCAAAACCTCCAATTCCATAATTTTTTTCAAGGTCCATGACCTCAGGACCCCTAATACAACGAACCCTCAATTTCAAGCAAAATACTTGGGGTTTTAATGAAACTCCTATCTCCCAGACCTGCCAGACCCAAAAAAAGCACCAAACACACTTACCAAACCCTACACATGGTGAATGATACATTAAATGGATATTCCTTCCCACATTTTTTCAAAACACCACTTGAAACCCTCATTTTCATCATGAAAATACCCTGCTACAACCCTAGAACATCATCCCAAACACCCAACCTTGACTCCACAACATTCTAAACAAGTTAGGAATGTATTTTCCAAGTTAGAGGACCCATTCCACAAGTTACAATAGGCACAAAAAGTGTAATGGTTCGAATTACATCATGAAACCCTTCAATCCAAGAACACTATTAAAGTAGGTAGCAACAGTAAAACAAGATAACTTTCACTATACACAGAGTTAGAACCTCTAACTAGGTGAAAATGAAATCTAATTCATCAATATACAACATTCAATAGGTTTTAGATCTTCTTAGTATCCGTACAAGCCGTACAGCAACAAGAAAAGTGAGAAAAACCAATAAATTTCTGGAAAATAGCATTCTTCTTGATTAAAAAAATGAGTTGAAAATCAACCAACAACCTCTCCTTCGAGGCATTGAAGGTTATTATAAATTTTTACCGTACGTAGGAACAATAAAAGCAAAGGCTTTGAAATGAACTCCATGAAATCCAAGCTCTCTAAATGGTATATCAAACTCTAGTTCAAAATCTTTTAGATGAGGTTGCTCCCATAGCTCTCTTACTCGCTTGACAAATCCTTGAAACTTTGTATTGATTTTATTTTTCCTATCCCTCTCTTGTTGTTCTTCCTCAATTTCATCAAGATCATACATTGACCTTCTTTCCCCTCCTAAAGTTTGGACCATATCCATTACCTCCACATAAAACTGGACATCCTTGGTCTTCTTAGTTCCCACGTCTTGATATGGTTATGCAAATGAAAATGAAGCAAAGTAATCATCTCCTTCTCCGCTAGCTGGAATAATGCATGCTTAATTTTTTGATACATGATATCAGCTCTCTCTTCTACTCTCATGGTTGAATATTGAAATCCAATATGGTGGGCCTCTAGAGTTCTAGTCATCTTTCTTCCTCTTCCACCAAATGTTGGCCTGATCCACATGTCTCCCAATCTAATTGGATTTATTTTTGAAATCTCTGAAGTTTCTCCTGAGTCACTAATGTAGCTCTCTCTTCCTTTTCAGACTCTTTCATTGCTACAAATCATCTCTGGGATTTAATCATTTGTACCACATGGTTGATGTTCTTTGAATCCTTGCATCTAAAGGAAATTTCCTTAAAATAAATACTGCTAAGGAATTTCAATGTTGCCATTGTAGTTGGCATTAAATCTAGTACCTGCAACATTGAAAATTATCCTTATATAAGAATTCTCTCCATCTTGTTGGCTTGTAACACTCTTGATGGTGGCTACATCAAATATTATTATGATTCCTCTTCTACATTAGAGGGTTCATATCCTTGTTTTGACTCTTTTGAATTATCATAATTAGAATCACTAGCTTCCATTTTCAAAAATTCCCAACCACCATATTCAATAAATTTATCTAGATCATCAGTAATATTCTTCAAAATTGGCCACCAATTCAAGTTCATTTTGCTTTCATAATACTTTATATCCATGGAGTTCAGTCATTCCTTGATGCCATCAAGTGAAGATTGAGGAATGGCATTAATGCGGAGTACATCCCACTTGAAGTCTTTGAAAATAATAGCCATATAAAATTTCTTTTTCCCAAGTCATACTCTCTCAAGGTTAACAATCTCAATCTCACTAATAATGATTACTAAGAAAGGTAATTCCACCAACTCTATCAAACAGTATACCATAGGAACAATAAAAATAGAGGCTTTGAAAGGAACTCCATGAAAACCAAGCTCTCTAAATGTTATATAAAACTCTTAGACCTCGTTCTTGCACATTTACAACCAAATTCAAATATTTTCCTTCAAAAGGCTACAAATTCAAATATTGACAATTTTGTAGCAAGAATGCATTTTTTTGCACATTTGACCACCGAGAATCAAAAACTCACCCTAATACACCTTAAATGGTCTTGATTGACCTTATTTAGCATAAATAAACACAAAATACCTTAATCTAATCTATTGATGACCTATCAACCTTCAAAAATTGAAATTTTTCAACTAGGAGACTAAGTGCTCCTGCACCAAAATTACATTGTGCCTGAGCCTTCAAGAGGCTTTAAATAGCCTTTACAAATGATTCTACATATTTCCAATCATGCCCAACTATTTTTTTGTAACTAACATGACTTATTACATTATAAATCAATTGACCATCTACTATGACCTTATTCAATTGACAAAACTCAAAACATAAAACTAACTTAAAAGACTTCCATGAACCATATTTGCTCAATAACCTTGGTGCCCCTACACCAAATTTTAATATTTTAGTAAATCTCATTACAAGTAAATCTCATTACAATTCCTTAGGTACTTTGTTCTCATAGATATTTTACAATGTCACTCATACATTCAAGATTCTCTTATAATGTCTACATCATAGGTTCTCATATAGAGGCTAACTTCAAATGAGTAACTTGAGATTCCCTCGCAAAGCTTCACACGCTCTTTTAGAATGGCTTCAAATCAAAATTGAGATTTGTCAAGATCATCAAAATAAGGATGTTGCATTGCTTTTTTGGCTGAGATTCTCTTCGATGGCTCAAAAATCAGCATTTTCTGCAAGGAGAGACCAATCAATTTTTACTAGTTTAGTTACAAATATGCAAAGTAAAAGAATAAAAAGAAAAAGCTCATCCAAAATGGAAATGAAATGAAAATAGATGGAAGGAACTTACAGATAGGCATGGAAGTCTCTCAACTTAGTCACACATGGTCATACATCTTCATCAGGAGTTCCAAGATACCTATTGCACACAACACCTCTCATGAATAGAATATCTTGAAATTCGAGATGCTCTTATAATGTCTACATCATAGATGCTCATGATAAGGTTAACTTCAAATGAATAACTTGAAATTCCCTCACCAAGCTTCGCACGCACTTTTGTAATGGCTTAAAATCATAATTGAGATTTTTCAAGATCATCAAAATAGGGACGTTGCATTGCTTTTATGCCTGAGATTCTCTTGGATGGCTCATAAATCTGCATTTTATGTAAGGGGACACCAATCAATGTTTACCAAGTTACAAATACGTAAAGTAAAATAAGATGATATCATTGGCATCAAACAAATTAATGTGGATACAAATATAAATTAATAAGAACAATTGTGCATATACTTGCAAATTAATCCAATGAACAGTGTGAATTTGTTGAATGAAGAGGTCCTGATGAAATTGTAAATTGAAAATTGTGTTTACAGATTGGAGTTGTTTGTTTGTGTGTTGCAGGCCTCCCCCTATTGCATTAGGAGTATATTCCAATTTTTTAGAGACATGTATGGAAAATTTGGTAGCATAGACAAGGCAATCAACTAGTTTGTATAACTATTTGACAAAATACGTCGATGAAAGCTTTGGAAGCATACACAAAGTAAGTCAATTGTTAAATAACAAAATTCCTCGAAGAGATGTGGTTTTAAAATGTAATTGGAAAGTGTGTAGAATTGTTTAATTTAAAATGTCCATTGACAACCTAAGGTTGTAACATGACAAACAAACAATGATCAACATGGAATATGCAAAACAACAAAAATGAAAGCAAGCCATAATAGAATGAAAGAAAATGTACAAAGACTTCACATACCTAAAAAACTAGAGTTTCAAATATAGGAGTTCTACCCAATTATGTAGCCTTTTCTTCTTCTTTCCTCAAACTCCTCAACAATTTGACTTTTCAAAAAGTTTGTTCCCCTCCAAACTTCAATTGTATATCAGTTATCACTGGAATTCAAACTTGAATTGATATTATATGCCTTTCAACATGAAAACTCTACTATTTCATGCAAAGGTGGTGGAAAGATCATGAAAGAGGTGGAAAAATCTAAAAATCATGCATGGAAACTTCACTCAATCATAAAAAATATACTTTTTGTCGGACCACGCACAGAATCAAGAGAATATTCAGAATGTGGGCTGAGATCATGGGTATATTGTGTTTTTTTACTATTTTTAGAGCAAGAAAAAATGTACTATTATAATGTGAGTGTGTTATTTCTTGCTAAAATGGTCATGTCTCCACTTCCTCAAAATGAGCTCATGTTACCATAAAGTTGGTTTTTTTTATAGATTTATTTTATCTCTTTGTCTATACTCTCTCCCACTCTCTCACACCCTCTCCCACCCTCTCACCCACTCTCCCACTCCCTCCCACTCTCTCCTCTCTACACCCTCTCTCCCACTCTCTCCCTCTCTCCCACCCCTCTCACTCTCTCAGGCTCCTCTCCCACTCTCCCACTCCCACTCTCAAACCCTCTCCCACTCTCTCACCCTCTCCCACTCTCTCCCACCCTCTCCCACACTCTCTCCACCTCTCCCAACCCACTCTCCCAATCTCTCCCAATCTTTCCCACCCTCTCCCACCCTCTCAGAGCCTCTCCCTCTCTCCCACCTCTCCCACCCTCTCCCACTCTCTCCAACTCTCTCCCACTCTCTCCAACTCTCACCCACTCTCTCCCACACTCTCCTACCCCCACTCCCACTCTCTCCCACCCTCTCCCACTCTTTCCAACTCTCTCCTACCCTCTCTCCCACCCTCTCTCACTCTCTCTTAATCTCTCCCACTCTCCTGCTCCCTCCATTCCTCTCTCTCCCACTCTCCCCCACTCTATACCATCCTCTCCCATTCTCACCCACCCTATCGCACTCTCTCCCACCCTCTCCCACTCTCTCCTCTATCTCCCCTCCCACACTCTCTCCCACCCTCTCCACTCTCTTCCTCCATCCTCCTCTCTCCCACTCTCTCCCTCTCCCACTCTCCCTCTCTCTCACTCTCTCCGACTCTCTCCCACTCTCACACCCCTCTCTCCCGCTTCTCCACCCTCTCCCCTCTCTCAACTCTTTTCCCTCTCTCAGCCCTCTCTTCCACCCCCTCTCCCAATCTCCAACTCTCTCTCTTACTCTCCCTCCCCCTCTCTCCTACTCTCTCCCACTCTCTTCCTTTCTCCCTCCTCTCTCCCACTCTCCCCCACTCTCTCCCACCCTCTCCCACTAAATCCCACTCTCTCCCACTCTCTCCCACCCTAACTCCAACTCTCTCCCATCCTCTCCCACCATCTCTTACTCTATCCCATTCTCTCCCTCTCCCCCACTCTCTCCAACCCTCTCTCCCACCCTCTCCCACTCTCTCCCACTCTCTCTTACTCTCTCCCATCCTCTCCCACTCTCTCCAACCCTCTCCCACCCTCTCCTACTCCCACTCTCCCACTCTCTCCCACCCTCTCTCACTCTCTCTCACCCTCTCCCACTCTCTCCAACTCACTCCCACTCACCCCCACTCTCACCCTCTCTCCCACCCTCTCTCCCACCTCCCCCCACTCTCTCCCCTCTCTTCCACTCTCACCCTCTCCCACTCTCTCCAACTCTCTCCACCTCCTATCCAACTCTCTCACTCTCTCACCCTCTCCCTCTCTCCCTCATTCCCACTCTCTCCCACCCTCTCCCACTCTCTCCCACTCTCTTATACTCTCTCCCAACCTCTCCCACTCTCTTCCTCCCTCCCTCCCTCTCTCTCTCCCACTCTCCCCCACTCTCTCCCATCCTCTCCCATGCTCTTCCACCCTCTCCCACTCTCCCCCTCTCTCCCACCCTCTCTCTCCCTCTCCCACCCTCTCCCACTCCTCCCACTCTCTCACACTCTCCCACCCCTATCCCACTCTCTCCCACTCTCTTACTCCTCTCCCCTCCACCCCACCTATCCACCATCTCTCCCCAATCTCCCTCTCTGTTCTCTCCCACCCTCTACCACCTCTCCCCACTCTCTCCAAATCTCTCCCACTCTCTCTAACTCTCTCACCCCTCTCACTCTCCCACCCCTCTCCCACTCTCCTCCCTCTTTCCCACCCTATCTCCCACCCTCTTACTCTCTCACCCTCTCTCTCCCACCCTCCTCTCTACCATCTCTCAAGCCCTCTCCCACTCTCTCCCCGATACTTCCTCCTCCCTCCCTCTCTCCTACTCTCTCCCACCTCTCACTCTCTACCCTCTCACTCTCTACCACCACCTCTCTCACTCTCTACCACCCCTCTCCCACTCTCTCCAACTCTCTCCATCCCTATCTCCCTCTCCCACTCTCCCTTCTCTCCCTCTCTCTCCCTCTCCCCCCCACCCTCTCCCCACCTCTCCCCTCTCCCACTCCTCTCCCACCCTCTCCCACTCTCACTCCTCTCACTCTCTCCCATCCTCTCCCACTCTCTCAACCCCTTTCCCTCACTCCCACCCTCCCACTCCTCCCCCTCTCTCCCACCTCTCCCTCTCTCCCACCCTCTCCCACTCTCTCCCACTCCCTCCCTCTTTCCCACTCTCTCATATTCCCTCTCCCTACCTCTCTCCCACTCTCTCCCTCTCTTCCTCTCTCACACTCTCTCTTTCTCCCACTTTTTCCCTCTCTCTCGCACTCCCTCTCACTACCTATCTCTCAAATATCTCCCTCTCACACTCTCAAGTCTCTCCCTTTTTCACCCTACCCACATTACTCTCTCTTTCTCACCGTCTCTCTCTCCTCCCCTCTGTCTCTCTCCTCTCTCAATTATCTCTCTCCCACCCCCCCTCTCTCTCAATTCTCTCTCTCCCACCCCCCTCTATCTCTCTCCCTCCCTCTATCCCTCCCACCCTACCTAGCTAAGTCTGTCTCACTCCAACCCCTTCTCTCCCACTCCCTCTCTCTTAAACTTTCACTTCCACCCTCTCTCTCTCTCTCTCTCTCTCTCTCTCTCTCTCTCTCTCTCTCTCTCTCTCTCTCTCTCTCTCTCTCTCTCTCTCTCTCTCTCTCTATCCCTCCCACCCTACCTAGATAAGTCCCTCTCACTCCACCACCCTCTTTCTCTCCCTTTCTTTCTTAGGTCACTCCCTCCCACACCCTCTCCCTCTCTAGGTCTCTCACTCACACTCCCTCTCTCTCCCACTCCCTCTCTCTCGCACTCCCTCTCACCATCTATCTCTCAAGTCTCTCCCTCTCACCCTCCTCACACTCTCAATTCTCTCCCTTTAGAACCCTACCTACATAACTCTCTCTTTCTCATTCTCTCTCTCTCTCTCCCTCTCTCTCGATTCTCTCTCCCACCCCCCTCTGTTTCTCTCCTCACCTCCCTGTCCTCCACCTACTAGCTCAGTCCTCTCACTCCCAGCCCCTTCTCTCCTCCCTCTCTTGAATCTCTCACTTACACCCCCTCTCCCTCTCTCTAGACTCTCTCTTCTCCCTCTCTCTCGAGTCTCTCCCTCCCACCCCCTCTCTCTCTCTCATATCACTCCCTCTGGCAACCTACCTAGGTAACTCTCTCTCTCCCCCCTCTATATCTATCCCTCCCACCCTATCTAGATAAGTCCCTCTCACTCCACCCCCTCTTTCTCTCCCTCTCTCAAGTTGAACTCCCTCCCACACCCTCTCCTTCTCTCAAGTCTCTCACTCACACTCCCTCTCTCTCCCACTCCCTCTCCCTACCTATCTCTCAAGTCTCTCCCTCTCACCCTACCTAGCTAAGTCCCCCTCACTCCAACCCCTTCTCTCCCACTCCCTCTCTCTTAAACTCTAAATTCCACCCCTCTCCCTCTCTCCAGACTCTCTCTCTCTTAAAATTCTCCCTCCCTCTAAATACATACATAAATACATACAAGCATAATGCATATGTACATACAATCCTACATCCATAAAAGCATACATACATACATGTGTAGATACAATCTTACATACATATAGGCATACATACAATATACATGCACTGATACATACACGCATACATGCATACATACATGACACACCATCATACATGTACATACAAACATACAAATATATCAACAAACATTCAATAGAGTGGAATTTAACATAAAGGAAGACATAACGCGAGCACGTTATAACGCACTCGCGTTATGTCTTGTTTGACATGTATCCCAGAGAAGAAAAAAAAGGTCAAAACTAAGACATAACGTGAGCGCATTATAATGCGCTCACGTCATATTTTGTTTTGGGAATCCCTAAGCCTTAGCATTGGTATTTGCCTTGGAATACCAACCCAAAGGCTTGGAGGGCATTCCCAACGACCACAGACATTTTTTTGCAAATTCTACAACTTTTTCACATAATCGGCTTCATGTTCACCGTCAGGATTGCATCTAGCTCAATATTGAAAAAATCAAACACATGGGTAATGTTAGGTTCTCTCTTAGCTATCCAATGATGTATTTTTTTCACTTTCTTACAATGTTAAGCCTTTCATCCATAATTTATATTGTTTGTATGTCTCTTTTTTTCCAAAAAGCAGTGTTTGGTGTTTTTTTCATTATAAAGTAACTATTTATCAAAATTTCAAATAAATTACATTTTTAGAAACTAGACTTCATTCTACAAAAAAAAAATTAAAAAAAATCAATTACTTTCCAAAATTTGTAGGGGGAGCACGGCCAAAATTTTGCTTTTAAAGTGCCCACTTAGAAAATTAGTAAAAAATCAAATATTCATTAAAATTATCAAAAAAATCATGCATCAACTAGATACTATCAGCCAACTTTTGACTGTAGCAATTTTAAAAATACTACAAAAAAGTTCACCGTGCTAGGGTCGTACAAGAGTTTCTATGTTATGTTTTTTTGACAAAAACAACACCAATTTGTGTACATCCCTCTTTTGTACCCCTTAATCTCAACCATTTTCAAAATAAATTAGTAGTTTAGAAAGTAGACTAAGAGCACTTTGATCCTTGTTTTTGTTCCATCTCAAAATTTGTTGAAAAATGAGGTGTTTTCTTAGCTTAATACTCTATAAAAATTTAATATCGCTGATCTAAGTAAGCTTTTTCTTTGTTACATAATGGTTATTGCAGGTGCACGAAGATTGGTAAAGATAGAAGAAGCATTGTCAAGCAAGAATTGAAGCTATTGTAATTCAGAGATTGAATAATAGAATAATTCTTGGTGGAGTTTTTTCCCAAAAGGGTTTCTCCACGATACATCTTGTGTAACCTTTATAATATCCTCTCTAGTTCTTCTATCAACTTTTGTCTACACTCTACAATAGTAAAATGGATTAATCAAGATAATCACCCACAAAGAATAAATGTAACAAAGAAAAACTTACTTAGATCAGCAATATTAAAGTTTTACAAAGTATTAAGCTAAGAAAACGCCTCATTTTTCAACATTTGGTATCAGAGCTGAGGTTTGGTAGAGTATTGGAACGCTTTCCTCTTAAAGTTTGAAGGAATTATTGGCTTAGTGGGAGATTTTATTATTTTAGTAATTTGCTGACTTTGGAATTAAGTTTTTGTTACAATGAATTCAAGGTTAGATATTGAAAGGTTCAATGGTTCTAACTATGAAATGTGGAAAGTAAAAATGGAGGATCTTCTTGAAAAAAGAGATTTGTGGTTAGCAATTAATAATGAGACAAAGACACCTACAACTATGTCAGATGAAGATTAGGCTAAGTTAGATAAAAAGGAAAGAGGAACAATTAGATTGTGACTTGTTGATGCTATTCTTTTAAATGTTTCAATGGAAACCAGTGCATATAAATTATGGAAAAGAATAGGAGATATTTATCAAACAAAGATTCTAACAAATAAGTTGTATCTAAAAAGGTAGTTATATTCATCGAAAATGAAAGATGGTGATTCAATAGCACAACATTTAAATGCTTTCAATTTAATTCTTAGTCAGTTAGCATCTATAGATGTAAAGCTTGAGGATGAGGATAAATGCATTTTATTGATTTGCTCTTTACCAAATTCTTGGGAAAATCTAATAGTTTCAATTAGTGCTAATGGTGCAAATCCAAATATGGACAACATCATTCCTACTCTCCTATCAGAGGAGATGAGGAGGAAATCTTAAACTAGCTCCCAAGATGCCTTGTTTGTAAGAGGTGGGCCTAAAGATAAGGAATCTAAAGCAGACAAGAAAGGAAAGGGTAAGTCTAAAGGATGGTCAAAAACCCCTGGTGAGAGTAAAGTAAAGTGTTGGAATTATGGAAAACTTGGACATATTAAAAAGGATTGTAAGAGAAAGAATAAGATTACTGATGTTTCTATAGAAAAATTCGATGACAATAATGATGCATTAGTCATTTCTTTAAATATTGTTGTTGATAACTCTTGGCTTCTTGTTTCAAGTTGCTCCTACCATATGACTCCTAGAAAGGAGTGGTTCTCTAAGTATACTACATATGATGAAGGAGATGTCTTCTTTGGAGACAACACCACAACAAAATTTGTTGGCAAAGGAGAGGTAAAATTTTGTTTCAGTGATGGTAGTGTTAATACCCTTAATGATGTTTTACATATTCTAGGACTTGCAAGGAATCTACTTTTTGTCTCTAAGTTTAATGATTTTGGAATGCATGTGACAGTTGACAAAGGTGGTTGCAGATTGGTGAAAGGGAATATGGTGGTTGCTAAAGGATCTCAGATTGGGACTTTGTTTAAGTTGAATACCTCAAATGTAAATATTTTATCAAATGTAACTAAAGTTGAAAATACATGTATGCTATGGCACCATAGATTGGGCCATATAGGTGAAAAAGGTCTTAGGACCATTCTTAATAAAAATTTGGTTGATGGTATTCCCAATTATAATATTGGAAAAAATGACTTTTGTGAGCATTGTGTGTTTGGAAAGCAATCTAGATCTAAATTTCCTAGTGGTAAAAATAGAGCTAAAATATTATTAGAGATTATTCACTCAGATGTAATGGGTCCTATGGATATTGACTCTATTGGAAAATCTAGATACTATGACACATTTATTGATGATGTCTCAAGATACACTTGGATATATTTTATGCATAACAAATCTAATGTGTTTAATAAGTTTAAGGAATTTAAGGCTTTGGTTGAGAAACAATCAGATCATAAGATAAAAGTGTTGAGATCAAATAATAGTGGTGAGTATTGTTCTAAGGAATTTGATGATTATTATAAGCATGCAGGAATAGTGAGACAGAAAACTACTCCATATACACCTCAACAAAATGGAGTAACAAAAAGGATGAACCAAACCTTAATGGAAAGAGCTAGGAGTATGTTAAGTAGTGCTAAGTTTGAACAGTCCTTATGGACTGAAGCGGCATGTACTTCTTGTTATTTAATCAATAGATCCCCTAGTTCATTTATTGAAGATAAAACTCCTTATGAGATGTGGTTAGGTAAGAAACCTAGTGTTGTAAATTTAAGGATCTTTGGTTGTGAGGCTTTTGTTTATGTGCCTCAAGAAAAGAGATCTAAATTGGATCCTAAAGCACAGAAATGCATATTCATAGGTTATGGTGAAAATGTAAAAGGATACAAGCTTTGGAATCTACTAACAAGAAAATTTTATTTATCTAGAGATGTTATTTTCAAGGAACTTAGAGCTTATTCAGGAGAAGAACAACCAAAGGAAAAGGATACTTCTCGAACGGTGCATTTTGAGACAAATACTAAGAAGCAACAAGATGCACATGTTGAAGAACAAGTGGATGAATTGCGAGAAGAGAGTTCGAAGAGTTCTTCTGAAATAGAGGCTCAAGATGAGCATATTGAGGAACAAGAAGAAACTCCTTTAAGGATATCCACAAGACAACGAAACCCATTGATAGGTATAGCCCACCTAATTTCCTTTGTATTTTTTCTTTAATGAATAGTAATGATGAACCCAATTCTTATAGGGAAGCTTGGTCTTCAAATGAGAACAAGCTTTGGTCACAAGCTATGCATGAGGAAATGGAATCCTTGGATACTTGTGACACATGTGATATTGAGATTTTTCCCAAAGATAGAAAGGCCATTGGTTGTAAATGGATCTTTAAAAATAAGATTGGTGCAGATGGTAATCTTGAAAGGTACAAGGCTAGATTAGTAGCCAAGGGCTACTCCCAGAGAGAGGGAGTTGAATTTAATGAAATCTTCTCTCCTATTGCTAAATTAACTTCTATTAGATTCTTTTTATCCATTGTTGTTGCTTATGATTTTGAAATTGAGCAAATGGATGTGAAAACTACTTTTTTGCATGGGAATCTTGATGAGGAGATTTATATGAAGCAACCTGAAAATTTTGTCGTAAAAGGAAAAGAAGAATTGGTTTGCAGGTTAAAGAGATCTTTATATGGATTGAAACAATCACCTAGAATGTGGTACCAGAAGTTTGATGCTTTCGCATTAAAAATTGGTTATGTTAGGAGTGAGGAAGATCATTGTGTTTACATAAAAATTATTGATGATTAGCTTTTAATTATTATCTTGTATGTTGATGAGATGTTTATTGGTAACAACAAGGTAATGATCAAAGAATTGAAAGAACAACTCTCGAACAAATTTGAGTTGAAAGATCTAGGGGCTGCAATATATATCCTAGGTATGGAGATCAATAGAGATAGAGGTAACATAAAACTTTTCTTATGTCAAAGCAATTATGTTGATACTATTTTGAAAAGATTTAATATGCAGGATAGTAAACCAGTTAATATTCCTTTACCAGTTGGCACAAAGTTAAGTTTAGATATGATTCCTAAATCTGATTTTGATTTTAAGAAAATGTCTGAAATTCCATATGCTAGTGCAATTGGTAGTTTAATGTATGTAATGGTCTGTACGAGACCAGATATAGCACAAGCAGTAGGAGTTCTTAGTAGGTTTATGTCTAACCCTGGTAAAGAACATTGGACTTATGTTAAGAGGGTGTTTAGATATTCACGAGGGACTTCAGATTACTATTTAGTTTATCATGGTTCTAATAATATTGATATTATGAATAGATCATTGGACATATAGGGGTTTGTTGATTCAAATTGGGCAGGAGATCTGGACGGTCGGAGGTCAACAAGTGGTTCTGTGTACACTTTGTTTGGAGCTGCAATTAGTTGGATGAGTAAGAGGCAGCCCATTGTTGCTTTGTCCACCATAGAAGTAGATTACATGGCTGCCACACATGCCTCTAAAGAGATAGTTTGGTTACAGATACTTGGGTCAGGTATTGGTTTTAATTGCAAGCAAGTTAGGCTTGAATGTGATAGTCAAAGTGCTATTTGTTTAGCCAAAAATACTATGTATCATGCTTGTACTAAACATGTAGATGTTCAATATCACTTTGTGCAAGAAATGGTTGAGAGTGTGAAAGTATTAATTGAAAAAGTTGACACTTTGATTAATGTTGCAGATTATCTTATGAAGCCAATTCCTACAGATAAGTTCTCATGGTGCAGGAAGGTCATTGGCCTTGAGTCTTGTACTTGATTTAAATTTATTATTCCTTGTTTAGAATAATTGCAATGTATAATGTCAAGTGGGAGAATGTTGGAAATTAGAGGATGCCATTTAATTGCAAATCCTAAACACTAATTATTTCATTTATCTCCTAGATTCTTGGAATGTGTTCAACAACACTAAGATTAGGATGAGATTAATATTTGATGAAATAATCATGATTATTAACATTTGTAATTAATTCTAAATGTAAGGAGCATGTGTAAGGAGCATGTGAGGGCGTCCATAGTGAGTTCCTAAATAATAGGGGCACATGGGGCACCCACATGGTAAGGTGACACTCACCTTGTGTTCACTTAACTATACGGAGTAACAGTTAACACTTCTAAATGCATGTAAAGATCTTAGGAGTTAGGGTTTGATGTTTGCATGCATTAAGTTTAGTTCAATTCAATTCAAATCAATTTAGTTTAGTTCAATTCAATTTAGAATTAGTTTAGTTTAGTTCAGTTATGGTTCAATTGTCTTCAGTTAGTTTCAGTTGTATGTTAGTTAACTTTGGTTAACTTGGAAATGCATGGCTAATAACATTGAGTTATATGACATATAATAGGGACTACCTCCAATTAACAAGGGATGACCATTCTTGCATGAATGGTGTCAAGAGTAAATGTTTCAGTTAACTAGAAATCACTTGGAACCAACTTGGGTTCCCAAGATGCTTTCTTTGATTTACCTCTCTTGCATGATAAGATATTTTTGAAGGCTCAGTTAAGTAGGATTACTTTTGGGCGCCATCTTTGAGGAGGAGCTTTGGATTTATCACCAAAGTGAAGGATGAGTTGTAGCTTCAGTTTGGGATGCCCAAATGCATGAAGCACATGTTGTAAGCTTTAGTCTTCACAAAATAACTCCACTTGAAGCAATATGGCGTACCTTTTCTAAGGCTTGAGCTTGTGCATTGTAATTATCACCTTTTGGAGATTACAAGGTTGCATATTGCCTCTATATCTCATTCAAGTTGAAGAGAGTTTTTATAATGGTTATTGCAGGTGTGAAGAAGATTGGTAAAGATAGAAGGAGCATTCTCAAGCAAGAATTGAAGCTGTAGACATCCAAATTTGACCACTTCAATATGGTCAAAGTTGTATTCTTAATCATCCCTTTGCTCTATTGAAATTATCCTCTTTGCTGATATTAATTAAATCATTCACTTAATTAATATTATGTGTCTTGCATAAGCTTTTTCAAAGTATTTAATTCAATAAATACTTTTCCCCTATTTCCTCTCTAAATTAAATAAATGTACCACTTTATTTAATTTAGTCATATTATCTTTTAGAATTTTAAATTAATTTTTAAATTCTCTATTTTCTCTCTCATTGTCACATCCTCCAACTTTTGCAAGTTGGCCTCTAATCCCTCTTAGTAGTCTAACCCTCTTTCTTAGTCATAATTAATTTATGATTAAGATGTGTGCACCCCTAATCATCATTAAGGTCCCATCCTCCATAATTTCCCACTTGCCTCTAATGAGTCCTTAATTAGTCTAATCAAGTACTTGCACAACCTTAATCATCCAATTAGGTCATCTCTAATCCCCATATCATTTATGGAATGTTTCCTTAGTCAACTTCATTAAAAGCTTTCTCTTTTTGAACAAGGCATCTCCATTCCCCATGTGAATTTTTAATTCACATTTAATCCCTCAATGCATTTAAAGGAATTTTAAATTCCTTCTCTCTTCCCCATGAGAATATTTGAGGAATTTTTAATTCCCCACATGTCCTCTCACCCACATGGGGACAAGTACCTCCTTTATGAGGAGATCTTGTCCCAATCCCAAGGTACTATGTACCCTCTCCATGTCATGTACTATCCTTCCACCTCATGTACACATCATCCCTTTTAAGCTATATCACATGCCACATGTCAAAATGTGAGGGCTTGTGAGTTCTCAACTCACCTTAGCCCTACATCTTGATCTTGGTGGCTCAATCTTGACCATCCATCTCCCTTAAGAATTCCAAAATCTCTATAAATACCCCCTTTTTTCTCTCATTTTGGAAGAGATCATGCATTGTAGCCAAACTCTTGCAAATTTTTCCTAGAATCCATATTTAGCCATTTTCATGCTTGCACTCACTTGCATTCACCTTCATATCATCATCTAGCTTACATCTCTTGCCATCCAAGGAGCACACAACACCGAAGATCGAAGGGCCAACCAAAGGATCGATTCAACACAAGGTAAAAGGTTTCATTTGGTGTTTTTTTTTTGTGTTGATTCCAACTAGGCTAATCTTGAGGTGTAGATTGTTCTTAGTGGTATTTGCATTACTTTGTTTGCTACTCGTTTTCTACCACCCAAATTTGACCTATCACAGAAGCTCTTGTAATTCATAGATTGAATGATAGAATAATTCTTGGTGGAGTTTTTTCCCGAAAGGGTTTCTCTAAGGTACATCTTGTGTAATATTTATAATATCCTATCTAGTTCTTCTATTAACTTATGTCTACATTCTACAATAGTAAAATGGATTAATCAAGATAATCACCCACAAAGAATATATGTAACAAAGAAAAAACTTACTTAAATCAGCAATATTAAAGTTTTACAGAGTATTAAGCTAAGAAAACACCTCATTTTTCAACAAAATTTTGAGTGTAACTATCCTCAATTTCAAGTCCAAGGTTAGTATCTCCTGATTTTAGAAAAAAAGTGGCCACTTAAGCCCCCTTTTTGGGAACCATCTTGGTGCACTTACCCTAACATGAAGTGGCCATGTAGAATGTAGATCTTGATCTTGAATTAGATTTGAAAAAATGATTGCAAATGGATCTTGAATGCTACATCAACACACTTAGCTCAACAACATGCTTAATGCACTATGCCTTTGACATGATGATATGACCTTGAAATGTTGCAATAAAACTTTGATAATCTGACTTTGAATTCCTTTGAAATTCTTTGAAGTGCTCTATAATGCTCTTATGAAGTATTAGGATGCTCTCTTGAAAATCTTCTAGGTGAAATTATGTGAATTAACCTTATGTAGACATCGAAAATATATTGATTGACATCGTGCACCTGATCCCGACTTACTAACATCGTTTCTTCCTAAATCATTCTTTGGTCTAACCATTTAATCAAATTCCCTTATCTGATTAAATTCATCAATATCCTCTCTTGGTTAAATAAATCACTTTATCTGAATCAAGTCATTTTTCTTGTTAATTAAATCAATCCATCTGATCTAATTATCCCTATTTAATTAAATAATCAAGTTATTTGATTAAATCCCTAAAGTCTGTCCATTAAATTAAATAAATTAAAACCTTATTTGATTTAATCTAACATCATCCCTTTTAATCAAATAAATCAAAATCTTTATTTGATTAATATCTTATCACATTCTTCTCATTATTTGATTTAAATAAATCCTAAAATCTAAGTCAAATAAGTCACATCATCTAATCTCCCATTAAATTAATTAACCCTTCATTAATTTAATCTAATCTCATGTCACATCCTCTAGATAATGCAAGTTGCACATGAAAATAGATTTAATTCATTTATTAAATCTCTATTTTCCTCACAAGGCATCTTTTGGAATATTATCTCAATTTGAATTCAAAAATTCCAAGTCAACATGTACATCCAACAAGGCAATAAATTCATCTTACATGTCCTTTTCCTTGAGCCAAGTGGCATTTATTGCATTTTCCCTTCCCTCTTACATGTCATTTCAACAAATTTGAAATTCAAAATTATGCATTTATTGACACAAACCCCAAATCTTGCACATCCTCCATCCATTCTTAGCTTGACAAGTGGCATCTTGCCATTAGATGAATGTTAGTCCCATTGCTCAAATTTGGGCATTCATCCATCTTGAAATCCTATAAATGAAGAGCTCCTCTCCTCATTTTATCATCCACAATTTGAGTAAACTTACTATACTCAAATTTAGAGCAATCTTCATTCATCAATCTTGAGTTCTTAGCTAGGTTATTACAGATTTTGGCTTGGAGCTCTCATCCTTCATCATCAAAGTGGATCAACATCTTCAATATTCAAATCTTGCATCATAGGAATTGGGAAAGGGCCAATTTTCACATCAAATTGGCACCAATTCCCCCATGGGATTAAGAGTTTGCACATCTAATTAGGATTTTTATCTTATTTTTGTCATTTGCATTGTGTTGTTCTTCCACTATTTTCATTCCTAGTTTGATTTGTAAATGGTTCATGGGGGAATCCTTGTTTTGACCTTTCAAATCCTTATCTACTCATTATTCATATTGTTTTGCGGTACTAGGAAAGGTTTGCTAAAGAGTTTCCGATGATCTATTTTTTAACCTCAATGTCCTTTGATCTTCAAAACCTGCTTGACCTGGCTCATACAACACGGATCAAAAGGCGGTGTCTTCTTCATCACCCCGCAGAGGACTACATACCAAAGGTCATACAAACTGGCATTTCCTTGCACCAACAACATCGCAGAATACGAGGCTTTGACTATAGGTCTCAGGATAGCAGTGCAATGGAACATCATGGCTCTCAAAGTGTATGGAGACTCTCAGTTGATCATAAATCAAGTCAATAATGAATATCGGACCAAGGATGATAATCACTCCATGCAAAAGTGGGTGGAGACTCTAAAGGTCCTTCATTGACATAACATTTGAGCATATTCCAAGAACCAACAAAAGAGCAGCAGATGCGATGGCGACAATTGGATCCTTGCTGAATATCCCTAACAATGTCCCAAGATACCAATTCTTGATCGAGCAACTTCTTGTTCCCGCATTCGAGGTACCAGAATCAGAATTCGTGTGTGAAATTTTTGGTCCTGGTGATCCTTGGTACCATGACATCTACACATATCTTTGCATAGGAGTCATACCCGTTGACCTCCCATCAAACCTTAAATGAACCTTTATCAAAAAGGCATCAGATTTGTCATCCTAGGTGATACCTTATACCATAGAAGCATAGAGGCACCTTTCGTTGCCTAAATGCTAAGGATACGTGTACGCTCCTATAGGGTTCATAGTTGCTCCCGTAGCTCTCACCTCGGTGGAATGACCACTTCAAGCTATTGAGGATGGGAGTATTCTTAGCCCACAATGGAAAAGAAGCATAATCATGCTAAAAATTATTTTACAATGTCGTGACATGGGATCTCATCCATGCTCCCGACTCAAACTTCACCCAATCATCACCATGGTCCTTCATGATCAGGACCTCGATCTCATTAACCAAAATCACATCCACCCCATCCAGTGGCCTGAAGTTCATTATCACTACAACTAAGTACTTCACAAAGTGGGTGGAAGCCATACCCATGACATATATCACTAGGAAGCAAATCTCAAAATTTATCCTGAACTATCTCATCTATCGTTACGTTGTCCCACAAGCCATTATCTCAATAATAGGACACCCTTCAGAATCAGGAGTTCGCGACTTGTGTAGAGAATTCAAATCCGACGCCAGCTTCTCCACACAAATTACTATCCCCAAGGCAATAGCCAAGCGAAGCTATGAACAAAACCATCCTCAAAATCATAAGAAAATAGTCAATGACATAGGTCGTGACTAGCATACGTAACAATCCTTCCTTTGGGCTTATCAAGTAGCATCGCACACCACGTGCCACCCCATTCTCCTTGGTCTCTGGTCAGTCGTACTCCCCCATTGATCGAGCTCCCATCCTCGGAATATCATTGCAAAATCATCAACAGTGAGGACTATGATGTCAAGATTAAATGAGCTAGAGCTACCCGGATGAGAGAGAAGAGTTGATGCTTTGAATCATAAAGTCTATTTGAATAGACTTAAATGGACATACAACAAGAAAATCGAAGTAGAACTTTCCAAGTCGGTAGGGTCTTAAAGAAAATCGGAAGATATCACAGACTCCGGTGACAAAGGCAAGTTTGAACCTAATTGGTTAGGACGTTTGTAATATGACAAGTTATAGATCGGGGCATATCAGCTATCAACTTTTTAGAAGGAACCTGCGAGGCCGAACAACTCCCATCTCAAAAGTTTTATGCCTAAATCTTTCAAGGTATAGAACCAAAAAAATACAAAAAAATCAAAAAATGTCATGAAAAAATGGTTACCCTAATGAAAACCTAGCAAGCAGGCATCTTGGTAACTAACAAAAATAAATAAATCAAAATAAAATCAAAAAAAATGATCAAAATCATCCTCTAGTGAAAAACACTTTGGTGGCACTTTGGGAAAGTACCTTGGTGAAAACTTGGCAAACAGGTGCCTTGTGTAAATAAGCACTGTCCATCCACCATGATCTTTATGGCTTGATCTGCATCATCCATCCATTTCCCTTCCATCATCCATCGCGTCGGTGTCCATCATCACTCATCCATTCACACCCATACCGTGTTTTGGTCTGCGGTAGTATCATGATCCCTCCTATTACTACTCGGCCCATTCTCAAGGTCAGTTTGTCTTGCCTTTATCGGAGTAGTCTATTGCATCACGCTGGGGGCACATTCTCATCGGATTGGATTCGTGTATGGTCTTAAGGTCCTCAAAATCAAAAAATCCAAAAATAGAGTCGAAAAGATCGTAGAAAAAAGCCAAAAACAAAGTTGTCTTGTCCAACTACGTTGTTTCTGAGCTTGAACGTAGGCAAGGTTGATCTTTGATCATCCCCCTGAGACATTTAGGCCAGTCCTATAGGAGTCCATCATAATAAACTGACATTTCATCATGTGTATCATCGTAGTGTAATCGATTCGGTCGTCGATCGAACTCACAATGGTCTGCGCGGTATATAAGCATTGAACAGGCTCATCATGGATCAGCCTGAGACCCCTAAGATAGGTCTTTAGGTTATTCTCTTGGTCAAAATATCATAAAACCCCAAAACATTCGAAAATCAAAAAATAAAAACATTTGAAAATCTCAAAAAATACCAAAAACAGCCTCAAAATATTGCAAAACTCCAAAAACATCCAAATATTTTAAAAAAATCCATCCACCTCATCTCACTTACACTACATAATAAGCACCATCCATAATAAACTGATCATCATCATCAACCTTTGGCAAAACAGTCAAAAACAAGCTTAGCAGTCTAAAAGTAGAACTCCAAATGTCAAGTCTACAGTCTAAGTCAATACGCAAGCAAGCTGGTTATCACTTTGTATCGGTAACACATCATCAGAAATGGTCCCATATCAATCATCCCTTATAAATGAAATGACGTGCCGCCATCCACTAACATGTCCTAGGATGAATCCTTCCTACAATGGGCATTATCTTTTGGCAATAAGTTTCGTTCATCATCCTTAGAAAACATATCCTCTTTCCGTTAGCGATATTGAAGAGCATCAGTTTGTTTGTTTACTTGGTCTTTATCTTTTAACTTATCTTATTTTACGCTCATTCCAAGGACGTCTCGGTGATATCCCAAAATAGCGGATTTAGAGAAATAGGAATAGGGCAATGATCGTTATCTTTTGTCTGTTGTGCTTGTTGGACGCTCTTGCAATATAACCTTGGGGAATACTTGCTTTGTTAGGCATGTGTGGAAGAAGTCTAGGGAAACTTGTTGACTATTACAGGGATAGGTTTACCTTTCCATGTTTTGGTCTGAGATGTTTGAAACTTCTGAAATGCATCCTAGCAAGGTTTTTGTATGTCAGGTGTGAACAAGAATACTCCTATCTGATTGTCGAATCAAAGTCCATCACACTAAGTACCATGCCATCCTGGTTTGCTATACCTTGATGCATCGTACCACGTGTGTTATCAAACATAAGAAAATTTGGTCCTTTGAAAATCCCAATTCCTCGGCAAGTAATCATCATCATCATCATCATTTACATTTGTGTCATCTTGCATCTTGTTGAAATGACTTATTTTCTCATTAACCGCACTAAAAAAGTACTATGACAGTTGATCACCATCACCATCATCGTCATCAATCTTGCATCCACAAATCAATCTTGCATCCACAAATCATTAGCATATTGCATAATATATCATATAGGAAATATACACATTCATTTTAAATAGGTGCATTCATGACATCACATTCCACCCATTACGTGGCATTTCATGGCATTACATTGATCATTGCATAAAGAATTCATTTTCATTTTCATAACCATTTCATATTACCATTACATAAATCATCGCATAATATGAACGGAAATCTCATAATCATCATAATCATAAGCAATAGGTGTATAAGCATTAATTCATTAGGCATACATATCATCGCATTAACATATCATTGCATCACATACATCATCATTTGGGATATTAACATTTTTTATTCTAAGCATCTCATACCATCATTTCATTTGCGTCATATCACGGCCATTGCACCATATCAACATCATCCATAAATCATCTCATAATAAGCATTTTCACATATCATTACGTATACCATAGATCATATCACATTTCACATTTTGCATTGGCATAACATAAATCATAATAACATCATTGCACATCATTACATCACATACATCATTAGAAATAAATGCATACATAGGAACATCACTGCAAAGCATATAGAAATAAACCATCCATGCATAAATAAAAGTGCACGGTACATCTCATCAAAATCGGCTCATATATATATATATATATATATATATATATATATATATATATATATATATATATATATATATATGTCATAGTACAAATAATAATCGGATCACTGTACATATGTGTCAATCAGTACAAAATGCCCATCAGGCTATCAAAAATGAGCCCATAAAGCACAAAAGGTACATCATAAAATCTGGATCATGGCCGATCTTCGTGGATATATTGCCCCTCACTCTATCACCTTCATGTGACTCGTGGTCTCAGGGATCGCCCACTCTATAACGGGAACCTAACTGGGCTTCTAGGTACATGGTCGTAGGCCTTGCAGAGTAATTTCATCTCCCCTCGAGCAGATTCCCCCAGAGGGATCAGACAGTACGTTAATTCTGTGGGATGAGGAGGTCAGTTGTCTCATAACTTGTCATGCCTAGCTCGGTTAAGCTATCAGAGGCTCTCACTTATCTCTCTCTCACAGCATAGCCTCATCCCTTTCTCACAGCTTCTCACCTCTCTCAAGGTTCTGTCTCTCAAGCACATCACATATACCTGCGTTCTCCTCAGAATCGCAGAAAATCAAGGCATCCTATGCGTCTTCCTACCCTGCTGGCTGTGCCCGTGGTTGCACATGAACCTAACCCTCACCCTCAGCTCGTGGTGGTGGGACTGGCAGATCCTGCTGCTAGTCCTGCATGGGGACATCCTCATGACT
>VDFB02090157.1:0-13285 GCA_007258455.2 Sequoia sempervirens | reverse complement strand
TTCTTATAAAAAGAGGGAATAAACCCTCATAGTAGGTCTACACCTTATGATTTGCACTGTCATTTCAACCATTTTACCATTTTTGAGCTTTAATCTTTTGATTTTTAAATTATTTTCCCCAATTTCTCTTTCATGATTATTTACCATTTCTTTCTTCTCATTCTTCCAATCACATTTCAATTAAGTTATTTCCTCTATTTTATCCCACAATCCTAATCCAAGGGTTACCATTGTTGGGGTTGCAATTTCTTGAGATTTTCTCTGCTGATTAGGATTTTGAACTTTCTTATTTATCTCAATAATGGCCATTTGGGCCAATTTGTGTAGTCCTATCCCTTGCTACTGATAAGCTTATAGTCGAGTCTCCAATTCCTTAAATTTTTTACCCAACCTAGTTTCTTTTTGTTGATATCCCCTCAATTGTTCCTCTAGTTCTTCAACTTTTTAAAGAGTTTCTTGTAGCTCATCAATTTTCTCTTCTCCTTCCAATAAAAATTATTCTTCTTGAGACTCGATAGAGGAGGTAGGTTTTTCTTTTTCTTTTTCACTACTGGTATTTTTATACTACTTCCTTGTTGTATATAAATCCTCTTCTTTTAATTTTGTGTCCATTTCTAAACACATGAATTACATACTTTTTAATTCTTCTCTATCAACAAATAGGCCTCCCTCTTTGAGTCTATATCAATTTTCACAAGTACCATCTTCTTCTACTTAGAAGAGACATTTCCTCATGTAACTCATTTTTCTTTCAAGCAGTGTGAATGCCTTGGTGGTTGCATGTGTTATTTTTTCTTCTTTTTGGATCTAGAGGAAGAAGAGGTTGTACGTATTTTATTTTTGGTTTTAGGCATGGAAGGGGAATCCTTTGAGACAAGGGGTCTCTAAAACTGGAGAAGCTATAGTTTGAGCCGTAGAGGTTACAAGTTGTGTTTCTTGCATATTAGGTTATTTTTGGTGGCTACAGTTAGGTGAGGAATTTTTTTGGGAAGAGGTTGCATGTGCTTCCTCCTCTTCCTTTGGTTATTCATTCTCTTCTTGTGCCCTGTCTTCCCTAGCTAGCCTGGGCCTCAAGGGTCTTGTTATCGTGGATTTTCACCCTTTCCAAGTACTTTACTCATCAATCCATTGAAAAATGGAATCACTCTAGGCATGTAGGTTTCCCATAGCTTATATTAAATCTCTAGAGAGGATTGGTTCCTTTGGTGTCTCACCTAAAATAACCTATGCTACTACTTTTACTGAGGAAAAGGATAGGGAAATAACTTGAAATAAAAATAATCTTACTAGGGTGATACATCAAAATTGCTTCTAAGACCTATGCCACTATTTTGACACACAAAAGACTAATGATTTAGATATGTTTACACAACTCAAACTTCAGCATACTCATGTATCAGTGTTTCATAGAAAGGTTAAATTTTGGTAATCCTAGAAGGAAGAGAAATAAATATTCTTCACATATAGAAGCTTCTTACATGTTAACACAGACTGCAACCTACTCAAAATATGATTTTTTTTGTTTAAAGGTGTCAAATATAAGACATTCATTTAAGGATTCATGCAATGAAATCATAGAAATAACATCTATTACTAGATTACACACAATAAAATAGTTTTTCAAGGTAGAATATTCAATTTTATTGCTCAAAAGATGTTCTCATAGTAGTACATACTAATAAATGAACTAATATTTCCTTCCAAGATGAAATTTACATTGATATATAGTCATAAAATGATGTGTTTTTTTTGTTACAATATTGTACTTTGATAGAAAAGAACTTTTCAATTACAATGTTGCTTCAAAGAAAAGCAAGAACTACCTACCAATAGTGCATAGGTTTCCACTTTAGCCTTGGTTAATAGCTTCAATGACTTTAGGACATGTGTCAAATAATAAATGAGGTTCTCCTTGAAAACTATTGACTTTATTGGCATCTTCTTTGGGCACACAAAAGGTCAAACTTCATTTTGAATATCACAAATACTCCACATTGGAGAATTGAGACTTGACCTTTTCATACCTTATCTCTCATCTCAACTCCTATATATGCTCTTAGAATCCCTAAATACTTGCAAGAAGACCAAATTGTTCATGATGTGGTCATAACTACCTTCAACTGCTTTCTTAATCGTTTCCCATTGGTGTCCAATGCATCCAATTGGTTATAAATCCCTTCCAATTGCTCACAAGTATGCTTTACTCCATAAAACTACCACTTACATGATAATAGCGCATGTGAAAAAGGCTTGACTACTCATCCATCCATTATCATTCATATGCCATGTAAACTTCCTAACCTATAGTCTTTCCTGATGGTTATGCATTGGCATAATACTTGGAGTGACCTAAGATTTCAGCAAAGATCCCTACCTTGTAAAGATTGATCGTGAACCATCTCAAACTAAATATCCTTCATGGACTGCCACTTGGTAATGATTTGGTATTTTTCCCTTGAAATAATTACAAATTTCTATAAATCCTTTGAGAACATTGTTGTATCATTCACTTCATGAATGTCTCTTTCAACTTTCTTGTAGACTATCATCTGATATAACATTTTATCATTTGTTCACAATATTATAACTATCACCATGTTCTTTAGATGCCTATCATTTACTTTCTCTATCCTCATCAAATATGTGTTTTTGATAGTAGGCTCACAACTAGAGATTCTTGTGTTCCGCTTTGAAGAGAAATCTCATCCATAGCTTGCTTTTCTTTATTATATTCTAGATTTGAATATTTCTTAACACCAACTTCACTTTAGGCATTATACCTACTCACATTTGTTATCTCCCCAGTATATTCACATTCATTCATAAAAGTAGGGAATATGTTTTCATGTTAACATTAATTTGTATTCAGTTGTCATTTATGATGGTTTCTGATTCAGGTCAAGTTTGTGTCAACTTCAGCAATTGAGATCTCACAAGGCCCTTTCTAGTCCTCTCAACAAGTATCACATGCAACTTTTCATGAATTAATAATGTATGTACTTCTAGGGTTTCTTGATGAAACTCTCTAGGATAGTGAAGCTTTTATGAGAAATCAATGGAAACACAAATTGAGAAATATCCTCATGAAACCCTTACAAAACCTTGACAAATCGCATGACACCAAAAAATTCTTTAAAAAACAAAAGAAACCTCTTTATTTTTCTATATAGTATCCTTTATATGATTGTAACTCTATTCTTATGACAATTTATCCTCTAAAATTTTATAACCTCACCATGTAGCTTCATCATTGTTCTCTAAAAAAATCTCAGAATCAAAAGGACTTTCCCTTGAATTTCTACAACAAAAATTGAGTGCTTATAACTAAAGAGGTCCCATATAACATTTGTTGCTTTTTCTTCGGGATTGGAACCTTGAAGAGTCCTAAACATGTGAGGAGTTGTGATAGGTTTACAATTGTTCCTTCATATTTCCATCCTGCATGAAGTGATAACTGAGCCCCTTTCTTAGCCCTTGATTGGACTTCTTGCATGTGGCCAAACAGAAACTTTCGAAACATACCTTAATATCAATGTGATTGGAGGGATAATTTAATTATTTCCTTTAATAATGTACCAATCAACTATATCTTTCACAGAGAATGAATTATTCTTTGGAACAATAGAAGCTAATAAAGGAATAAGCTTTCTTATAGTGACAACTAACAAAGAACTAGCAGTATGCTCCTTCTGTGAGAGATTTATATTAGGCTATAATCTCAAGCTCTACAAGACCACAAATTGCTTTTATTTCTAAGTTTTTGAAATGCCCCATGTTGATATGCCTTTTCATAATCATTTTTCTTGGTGTATATTCTTCCATGCTTACATAAATTGTCAATTAAACATGCTTTATCATATGTTGCCTTAGCCATTTCAACAATTGACTTGCAAGCCTCTATCTTATCCAACTCTCTAGATGTTTTAGGAAACTCAACAAGTCCCTACCTCTTGAAATTTTCTCTCCATGATCCTTTTCTCTATTTTTTTATGTATGAACTTGTCTTGTCCACTCTTCATTTCCATCTCAATTCAAACACCATGTTGGGATACTTTTTCCATTGCGCCAAAAAATTGACCTATTAAAGTTTAATACAGATGCTAGAGATAAATGAATCTATGGGAGGCAGTTAGTCCATGTCTCGAATTTGAAGGGAGACACTGGCCATTAGTCCAAAAATCCCCCCTCAGCATCACCTAAGGGAATTCAAACCCACTACTATGGATCTAATACCATTTTTTAGAACATGTTTGTCATTGCAGCAAAAGATTAACTTGTTAACAACTGATACAAATGGTAGAGATAAACAGATCCATGGGAGGTGGTTAGTCTATGTCCTGAATTTGAATGGAGACACTAGCGATTATTCCAACATACCAACCATTCTCCATTCTTGTCTTAACTATTGAGCTCCTACTCGATTTGATTTTCTTCCAGTGTCTGGAGTCTTCCCTTGTGATGAATTGAGTTTCCTTTTAATCCTTAGAGTGTCATAAACCTTTTCCACTATCATAAAATATTGTCATGTTTCGTCTTCCACATTATTTTCATAGCATATATGACTATCCTTTATGACCATAGTCTTTTGTGTTAAGACTATCACTTGATATTATCCTTCTTATAGCAAACGTATTCTATTTGACCTTTCATTATAGCTTTCCTTTTTTCATCTCACTACAATCTAGATAGATGAAATGCCTACCCCATTATTTATTTCTTCTATGAGTCTCCTTTGATGCAATTGTGCTTTATACATGGTTGTCATGTAAGATCCTAAAGAATATAGATCATTGACTATCCTTTATTATTTACATTAGATAGAATATTAATGCAATTACTTTATTTTTTTCTAAAACCCACTTCATCTGCCAATATACCATTGATATTATTATTTTATCTCAGCCCATTCATCAAATATTCCCTTAGTTTTTCCCTTTCCAATGAACATGGTTGCTCATAGGCACTCTCTTCCATATTGAGTTGTTAGATAATATTTGTTATTTCTTTCCAAATAATGGTGTGCTTGATCATTCCCTTTTGTGATACCAAAAACAACCTCATTTCCATTATTTTCATTAACTATTTAAGTTTCATTCATCTCACACTATCTTGTTCCAATATCTCTATCATAATAGATTGCCATGTTGTTTTGAGGGAGCAAGTAACATAAGAACATCATTGTATTATTTCTCCTTGACAACAAAAGGAAATTCAAACTTTTTGTGACCAACATATTCTCTCTATTATCTCTAAACTTGTGTGAACACTATATGTGGAACCTAATCATTGTTTATCATTGTCTAGTGTTTAAGAATATTAAGGAACCTTTAGATAAGGATAAAAAACTTGACAAGGCTTATTAATAACCATCATGGAGATAGTGGAAATGTTCACATATCCTAGGTTTTGGATACATTGATTAAGAATACATTACAAGCAAGTTCCTTTCTCTCTACATAAGGAACATACCTCTAGAAAAGTATAGATTTTGGCCACATGGATCTTTCTCCTTGGAGGTACCTATTTCATGGAATTATTTGTTATAACACCTGAAATTATTCCATTTTCCATGCACTATGCTAGGTCTTCCTCCTTTTCCTGCAACATGATCTCAATAGGGACAACAAGTTCTATCTTTCCTTCCATGTGTCATGAGCTTGAAATTTTTTTATCTCAACATGACATAATAGAGTAGTAACATAGCATTGAAGTATTGGATGGAGAAAGACTTCTTCAACACCTTCAATGAAACCCTAACAGTATTAGGATATTTGACCTTTGAAGAAAAAACTTCCCTTTGTTTTAGTGAACATGACTTTAAAGAATAATTTTTTGTTGATGATTTCGAACCAAAAAATAAATGTGAGATAACATTAATATCAAAACTTTCAAGTTGCTCTTATAATACTTATTTGAGTCTAAAGACTAAAATGAGTCAACATTTTTTGGCGGCCTCTACAGGTGTTTTTCTTGCTAAAACTCATAGGAGCAGGTTTCTTAGGTCTATCCATTAGGAAAAATATTCAAGGAGACTTGTAAAAAATTCAAATCATACTTGGCTACTAGATTCTAACCCTAGAAATTGCTAACTAAACACCTAAACAAACCAAAACTTGTAGTCCCCCAATGGGAAAACAAATTGTGCATCAACACTCTAAGGAAAGACATCTAATACATTATGCAAAATAACTTATTATCAATAAATAAACTATATTAATATGTACAAAAGGTCATTCACCACCTCAATAGTAATGCTTGAGGTGTACTCCATTGACTAGGATATGCAACTCTTCTCTAGATCCAGCTTAGACAACTAGAAAACATTGTGTGTCTTACAATTTGTGATTACAAAAGGACCACTCCACATATCATCAAACTTAGTGTTATTTTCAGGCCTTCTCTTCAATTCATCCCATTTGAGAACCATGTCTCCTTCATTGATAACTTTAGGGACTACCTTCCTATCAAAAAAAATGTCCATTTGTGCTTGATGTAACTCCAAGTTTTGTATTGCTTTCCTTCTTGTTTCTTCCAATTCTATAAGCTCAACAAGTCTAATTTCTATTGAACCTTCCTCCATCATCTCTAGTTCTTTAATGAGTCTAAGTGTTGGTAGTTCAATTGAAATAGGCAGCCTTACCTCTTTTTGATGCAATGCTAGAGGAAGAAAATCACTTTCACTTGAATACAATTTACAAAATCAAGGATTCCATCCCTTTTGTTCCTTCAATTTTACAAGAGCACTTCTTCATACAATGATTTCACAAAAGAAAATTTAGGGATTTCCAATTACTCTGCCCTAAACATGGCCACAATTGTCCTTTTCACCATTTTTGAACCTTAAATTCAACAAAACAAACAACCATTATAATCTTCCCTGTCATCTCATTACCAATCCTTCAATGACCCCTTACATTCCTAGTAGCACTCCTTAGACATACTGTTAGAGATAACTTTCAATGCAGACCTTCTCTACAAACTTTAACTAGATTTTTTGGATACCCCTTAAGGGTCTACAAAACATATCTAAAATCCACCATAGGTTTCTTTAAAGAAACTGGCTCAAATTTGACTGACCACGTTGCCAATTAGGCCAATTTAGGTCATACACAAGTAGGCTTATTGAATATCCTATTTCTAGACACAAATCCACTAATCCAATACTTCAAACATTTGTTAATTGACTTGTATATGATTAGAAATCCAATAGTTATCCATTTCCATAAGCGTTTATACAAACTCTAGGTGTTGTTCCTCTTTAAACTTTGTTTTAGCAGACTGTGCACATAAATTAGTCCTAAACTTTAATTCTTCACACCTTAACTTTACACTTTTTCCCCAAAACCATTGAAATATGAAATAACATGCATAGAAGAATAATCTCACCAAAAACCAGAGGATTCCATCAGTTATTAAAGGAGAAACACAATTATCTTAGTCATTGTTTGCCCTAACAGAGGGTTTTGACTGTTTGTACAAAAATTGCAATAACTATCTCAAAAATGGACCAATCTACATGAAACAAGAATGAAATGGAAGGTGATTGATTAAACCATCACTTAAAATCAATTTAGAACAACTTCTTTCTCGCACAAGGCCATACACCAACTGTAAACATCAACTTTCTGGAGAAAATACAGAAAAATAGTGTCTTTATCATTCTATTTCCAAAATTTCAATCACCCACACTTACAAAAGTGTCTACAAGCAATTTTTAAAGGCATCACAACATGAATTTTTAGTTTCTAACTTCTTTTAAATGACCCAAGAGCCAAATGACTCTTCAGCTTCCTTGTTTACATCCTTTTTGCAATTATGCAATATTGTGACAACTTTTACACTTTTCAAATTTGACACAAAACTTTGATCATTTAACACTCCTAATGACTTTAATGAATGGAAAATGACTCAAATGACCTCAAGAAAATGATGAAACATAAGAATTTATTCAACCTTCAATATTTGCTTCCTAGATTCATGTCATTGTCAAGATGCTCCTCCATCATTCTCCCAGCCAAAAGAATTTCAAGTCCACTTGAATGTTGAAGTTGTCCACAAAATTGCATCCTTTGCATGCTCTACCTCAAATTTACCTTGAAACTACTCCTAATCATCTTCATTTTCACCTTTGGCTTGAACTTTTCCATGCAAATCAACTTCCTATCTTGCTTTCAAACTGAAATCAGATTCGTTATGCTTTTGTGCATCACAGTATCTTGTTTCTCCCTTTGTCCTTTGATCTTCAAATTGTTCCTTGTCCAAAGAATTAGCACAATAAAGAAATGATGCATTAAATTGATCAAAATACCTCCATTTGACTTCAACTCTTTGCAAATCTCCAAAAGAATTTCATCTTTAATCATTTCTTCATCCAATCTTATCACCAAACCCGACGGATCTCAATTTTACGACGAGAAAGTGATTGACGACGATTTTATCTCGACGCCGATGATTTTAATTTTGCGCGGACGCTTTATTCGCGCGATGGCGACCCGACGATGACGCCGACGCTTACTGACTTTGACCCGCCGACGCGATTTTGATGATGAGTGATCTGTTCCATTTTTATTTCGTGATGAGCTCAATTTTCGACTTTCGATGCCTTTTCTTTGCGATATTCTCTGAAGCGACTTTTCTTTGACGCGGAGAATCTGCTCTTTCTTAACCCTCGCACACAAACCACAACACAAAACCAAAAAACCACAAACCAACTCTCTACCAAGCACCTTCTATGCTCTGATACCAAACTAATGCAATGCTAGAGGAAGAAAATCACTTTCACTTGAATACAATTTACAAAATCAGGTATTTCATCCCTTTTGTTCCTTCAATTTTACAAGAGCACTTCTTCATACAATGATTTCACAAAAGAAAATTTAGGGATTTCCAATTACTCTGCCCTAAACATGGCCACAATTTTCCTTTTCACCATTTTTGAACCTTAAATTCAAAAAAACAAACCATTATAATATGCCCTTTCATCTCATTACCAATCCTTCAATGACCCCTTACATTCCTAGTAACACTCCTTAGACATACTGTTAAAGATAAATTTCAATGCAGACCTTCTCTACAAACTGTAATTAGATTTTTTGGATACCCCTTAAGGGTCTACAAATCACCACGTTGCCAATTAGGCCAATTTAGGTCATACACAAGTAGGCTTAATAAATATCCTATTTCCAGACACAAATCCACTGATCCAATGCTTCAAACATTTGTTAATTGACTTTTATATGCTTATAAATCCAATAGTTATCTATTTACATAAGCGTTTATACAAAACCTAGGTGTTGTTCCTCTCTAAAATTTGTTTTAGCAGACTATGCATAGGAATTCAATCCTAAACTTCAATTCTTCACACCTTAACTTTACACTTTTTCCCGAAAACAATTGAAATATGAAAGAACATGCATTGAAGAATAATCTCACCAAAAACCAGAGGATTCCATCGGTTATTAAATGTGACGACCCCTATTTTCAAAAAGTAATTTATAATTCAATATTATCATTTTAAGGCATCTAGTATTTAATTTAGTGAATGAGTATATTATTCATATGTTTAATTAAATTAATTAATAGTGGAATAAAAGAGCAAGGAAATAAAAGAATTAATTATTATTATTTTTTAGTTAAATGGTAATTCTTATTATTTAGGATAATTACTTTATTTTCAATTGATAATTATTTCAAATGCAATTAAAATGGTATTTCTTTAATATTTACTGAGGATAAATATGAATAAATAAAATAAAATAAATCTTATAATTTATTTTCAAGATTCGGTTGGAAATGGGGAAAGGAAGGGAAAATCCATAAAGGAAACACATGATTGTTTTCACAATTTTCTTGTTTTCTCTGCAACATATAACAAAAATGTATGGTTTCTTGATCATCAATTTTCTTTGCAAGAAATTTAACAGAAAAGGGGTGTTGGTTAGAGGCATTGCAAAGTACAGTAAATTATAATGGTGAAAAGATTAGAAGAAGAAAGAAGAAGAAAGGAAAATTATACAAAAAGTGAATTTTGGAAGGTAAGAACTAGAAAGAAAAGAAGGGAAACTCATTCGGAAGACAATATCCAGGTTTTTGAATACTTACCCTTGCATTTATACTTTGAAATGAGAAGATAATCGATTGTGTTTTGAAAAGTTGATTTTCTCTTTGGAAATTGTTTGTGTAAATTTATTGTTTTTGGATTTTGTGTGTTTAAATGTTCTAAATATTTTCATCCTTATGGTTGTAAAAATCTGCACATTCTTCCCTATATATATATATATATAAACCCTTGTATAGAGAATTTTATTCATGGATAGAGATTTTTGTTTATCTTTAAATCAAAATATTGATTCAGATTTTGATAACATATATATATATATCATACTGTATATGTATATTTATATATATTTAATTATACCATACTCATATATCAAAATAAATATCTGGTGGAAAACTCTCTTATTGCTGTAATTTAGATGTATTGTATGCTGAAATAAAAATAGGAAAGATAATATTCTATATGTTTTATACATGGCATTCTCTCAAAGGATATGAATGTGCTATCTATCTTTCTCAACCTTCTTTCTAACTACCTACGCATGCCAATCTATTGCTGTTGCAACACTTGAAAATAAAATATTAAATAACCTCCTTGATTCTACAGATAAAATATTAAATAACCTCCTTGATTCTACAGGCAATCTATTGATGTTGCAGCACTTGAAAATAAAATATTAAATAACCTCCTTGATTCTACAGGCAATTGTTGCAGCACTTGAAAATAGAATATTAAATAACCTCCTTGATTCTACAGGCAATTGTTGCAGCACTTGAAAATAGAATATTAAATAACCTCCTTAATTCTACAGGCAATTTGTTGTTGTTGCAGCACTTGAAAGTAGAATATTAAATAACCCCCTTGATTCTACAGGCAATCTATCGTTGTTGCAGCACTTAAAAATAGAATATTATCAATATCTGAACAAACTTGAGAACTAGCGGTGAAGTCCAAATTCCAAACTTCAAACTTGAGTGCATTTTGGAAACTCGCCTTAATAAATTGATCTCTCCCATTGAATACGTCTATTGCAAGTCCTTCTAGTCTGTTTTTTTTTTTCCGTTCTAAGGTTGCCATAAAATATGAATTTATAAATGGATTTGTGTGGTATATATATATATATGTCTGTGTATATGTGTGTATATATATGCATACTTTTAAATATGTGGAAATTCAATAATTTAGTGGGTAATTTTGATATTATATACATAAACTTGTGGGTATTTTCTTTTATTTTTTATGATAATATGATATGTTTATGTAATATGAGGGAATAGACATTAAATCTGATTTGGAAATATATATATATATATATATATATGATATTTTTATAAGTTGATATAACTTTGTGTTGAATTGTTTCACTTTTGAGTGTCTATCCAAATATATATATATATATAAAATGCTGATTGGTGGATGTTCTTTTAAAATTATATACTATGTTATTAGTAATGGAATATTGGATACCTTGAATGCAAATAGAGAAGAACTCATTTTGTTTATAATTGTTTTTACCCGTTGATGCATATTGGAATGGTAGAACAAAAATAAGTTCATGTAAAACTAGATGTAAATTTTATCTTCTTGTAAGTTACTTTTTATGCGAGTAAATAGAAAATTTAGGAAATATAATGAGTTTATGAATGAATGCATGAATTAGTGAATAATGAACTATATGCAACTTGTGCGAAATTATACATTATTTCCTTGTAAGGTGACTTTAGTTCTAATTTTTGGCACTTTATAATGTAACATGGGACATGGAACCTGCAAGCCTTTGCACCTGTATCACTTATCTCTTTTTCCTAAACACCATGACATAAACTTTATTAAGCAACATTTACACCTTAAAGGTAACCCATGCTTCATAGCACATTGATTGACGTTTTTCCTCTGAAAGATTTGGAGATCTAAGAAAAACATAACTTCTTTTAAGTATAATCATAGTTTTCTCTATAAAATTAATTGTTGTTTGTGATTTGATATCTCTTGGTTTAAAATCTAGACTTAATGGATGAAATCAATGTAGTAATGTTTAATGAATCTTTACAATAGGGATGGCACCAATTGTCGTGTGTGTTCCATGTCATCTTTTTCTTAATTTTCAGCAAGAGTAGACATACGTATGTACATATCACAAATAGTACTTATTTGAACAACACACTCATATATTCTCTAGCTTATACATGTATTCTAATACATACATGAGCTATACCATCTTAACTCTTGTATAAAATTATTCTCTTGTTGTTGGGACCTCTATGAATCAATGAGTTTAGTAGTAAGCATTCTTGTTATATTTGCATAGACATGTGAGCATACTAGCAGACTTAGGATCCCTTCCATGAAGATTTATGAGGTTGGCATATGGATTTTGGCATACTTGTGTGATATTTGAGAGATCATTGGAGGTAGAATGGTCCTCTTTGCAAATATTCGAGAACCATTCATGATAGTGTTGGCACTACCTAAATTTCATATGTAGGGATAATATTACTTCGGTGAGACTTGAAAATGTTGTGTGTAGACTTATGTGACTAGAAAAAGAATTTCCAATGCTCCTTGATATATGAGACACTTATGATAGCCAAAATTATGTAATGAATGGTCTTGTCAATGAGACAATATGACCATTGCATGTAAGGCATCTTGTAACTATTGAAATTTTGTAGCCAGAAAGACTCTGCCGATGAGGTATTTTAATAAGCCAGTAAGGCACTTTTGACGAGTGGTTTTTCATCCCAACGAGGGTTTTCCACTCATGAAATCTCTGTGTTATGGATTCCTTGTGGTTGCATTTATGATTTTGCTATTATTTTACAACATTTTAATTTACATGCATTGATGATATGACAAATCTTGTGTTAGACTATATGGCTATATCTTAAAATGACATAACCTTGTTTTAATACACTTGATTCATGGATGTATGTTATTCCATTTAAATATAAAGTTGAAAGTAATTAAAGTATTATTTTTTATTCCTGCACTGTTTTATAAAGATTTGATTCTATTAAGTTAATTTGGTTAGTAAGGAGCATAATTGAAACGTGAGATTTTTCGGATGTTACAAGTAGAGGGAATTGATTATGGAGAATTTTTTTCTCATGTAGCTAAGCTGACGTCTATCAGATTTCTTTTGTCACTTGCAGCAGCGTATGACTTAGATATTGAATAGATGGATGTGAAGATAACATTTCTTCATGGTGACCTTGAAGAAGAAATTTA
>VDFB02090156.1:0-25732 GCA_007258455.2 Sequoia sempervirens | reverse complement strand
CTGGACATCCAAGGGAGACCTTTATTTTCTCCTCTCAAGATACCCTTACAATTTGGCAATAAACACCTTTTAACAAAGTCAACAATCATGACAACGATAGCAATTAATGATTCACAGTATCAATTCAAAAATAAACCCACTCAACAATCAAATCAATCATGATAACCATCACAAGAATTCTAAGTAACTGTTCCACATAGAGAACATGCAAATCAACTATTAAATGAATATAAGGAAAATTGACATTCAAAAGATCATCTAATTCCATTCAGTTACATAGGCCTTCATTTATAAAAATCATTTATCGAGTCTACAATTCATTCAATTATCTATATAAACAATAAAATTCAATTCACTTAATTACCTACTCAATTCCTTATCTGAAACAATTAATATAGCCAATACATTCATTCAATTTTTATACAAGAAGAATAAAATTCTTTCATTTAATTTTAATCTACAAATTCACCAATTTCATTAGACAACTAACCTTAACACTTTTCCATAAATCATTTATTACATATTCATTCAACAATATAAGCTAACTAATTTTTATCTATGAAGGAAATTGGCATAAGTAACCAAACTAAATGTAATTAATCCATTTCACTAACGAACTCTTCTACTTATTTTCTTCTAATATAATCATTAAATTACTAAGGTCTTTCAATTAGAAATTTTTAAATGATTTTATTAATCCATTTTGTGAACTCTCATAGTCTTAATTAAATTTTATTTGGGGGCTTTATGTATTTTAACTTTTGGATTTAAATTATTACTTTTATATGAAATAGAGAATATTATATATTTAGTGATTTTAATTAATTTATTGGAGAGCATTAATAGCTTGCTTAATAAAATGTTTTATTTCATTTTATTGTGTTGAGGAGTTTAGTTAAACAAAAAGAAGGGGCAGTCTTGTCTTGGATATATATACTTTTATTCATTTTTATTTTGGGGAGAGAGTTATCTTCTTAGAGAAGAAAATTTTTGTTTTGGGGAAAGAGAAGAAAACCTCACAATTTGGGCAGCTGAGTTGGAGAAGAAACATGGAGATTTTCTTAAAAGAAATTTGTGGGTATTGGATTGTTGAATTCAATGAACCATTTTCTTCTTGCTACTCCATTTTGGAATCTCGTTGTGCCTTGCTAACATAGCATTTCTTCATTTCACATTTGGGCAGATTTGAGGTATTCTTCTGTGTTTTCCTTGAAATTTTTGAGTTATAAATGTATGCATGAGTGTTTTTTTAAAATGTTTTGGAAGTCTTGGCTACTCTAGGTGTTATGGAATTTTGGTTGTTGAGTTTATTTTTTAGCCTGGTTATGGTATTTATTTTTGGGGAAAGTATGAGTCTTAAATCTATACAAATCTCTTAATTTAAACTCAAACCCAACTATGAGATTCACTTGGTACTGCTCAAATCTCAATTGGGTTGGAGTCCAAAATGAATTTGGAATACTTTTTGTTTTGGCCAAAATTTGTGCAACTTGTTAAAAACATATTTTTCCTTGCTGCTCTTAATCCACTTGTTAAAAATAAAAAATAAAGGTGGATTCCAAATAGAAATGCCCAAATCTCAACTGGGTATTTGGCAGACTTTAATTCTAGGCACTTTCATTTTTTATCAAATTTGTGCCTACTTATTAAAATGACATTTTTCTTTGCTGCTCTTTAACCAGTTGTTATAAATTTAAACTAAAGTTGGATTTTGTGTAGAAACGCCTATATCTCAATTGGGTCTTTGTCTGATTTTTAATCCAGGCACTTTCATTTTTCATGTTTTTGCCCAGCCATGCATTTAATAACGTTTTTCTAAACAACACCTTATTTTGGGTCATAAAATTGAAAATTAAAGATGTAATTCATTTAGAAACATTGAAATATGAACTGGGTCATTGTCCGATTTTTAATTTGGGCACTTCAAATTTTTATGAGATTTCTATGCCTCTTTCTCATGTGTTTGAACAATAGTTGAAACTGTGTTTTGTGCCACTACCACTTGGTAGATTTTATCTAATTTAAAAGTGATTTAATGAGGTTTATACCGATTATATGATTGGTTCTTTAATGAATTCAACTGTGAATGTTTGAATGTATTTGATCTGCTTGTGAGTGTATGGGATCAGTTGTTTGAATGATTTCACAGCAATGTTTGTTTGGCTATGTTAAATAGATTTTATGATGGATTTTAGTGGCTTGTTCATTGTTTCACATTTGCTATGGATTCCTTGTTTGGTTAAACAAGAAGGCCTATCCGTCTATAGAGTGTTGAGTTATCTATCTGCAAGGCGTTGATATGGGTATGATTGAGTCTCCTCGTTTGTATGAGAGATGTACCTAGTTCCATGTGGTACCATCCCTTTGAGCACACATGATGACATTGCATATGGTTTGCACTCTAGCACCTCGTACCTTAGTAGTCGTGAGTAGTACCCGACATGCTATTGTATGAGCATTTTCATGTTGTGATATTGGCTTTATTGTATTGTATTCCATGTTTGCTCTGTGTCTAATATGAGTGTTGGCCATATATTACCCTTGCCTTGTAATTTTTTCTTGGGCCTTGTGACTACCTCTGAGCATGGTGAGGTGGTCTCTTTTGAGTCCACATGGTAGGGAGGGGTTGCCACCACCATTGGGAACCACTGTACAGGTTATTGGAGCATCAGTTGGAGGTGTTTCTCTATTGTGCTATTTTATCAAGTTGGTATGTCTTATTCATGGCTATGCCTTTGTACTCTTGTACTTTCCTTTATGTATATTGTACTCGCTTGAGAGTGAAAATATAACCATATAAATTAATGAGAAAAAATGTGATGGTTTATATTTGGTTTACGAGTTCCGGTGTTGGCATCAGACTCACTTGTATTATAATGATATTTATGGATTTTTCTTCAAAAGTTTTCATGCAAAAATCAGAACTTGGTTGTGAATTTCCTTTTTGCAATAGTCTGCAAAATTTTTGGCACATCTCTGTTTTTTGTTTGTTGCTTGTGTTGTTGCTAAAATTTTGGCACATCGCAGCTCTCTATTTGTTGTTTTATGTTGTTAATGTTTTGGCGCATTGGAGCTTTCTGTATGTGTTTTTTGATGTTACAGCAGAGATTTTTGGAGCACTGGCACATAAAGTTCCATTGCAGAGAAGGTTTCAGAGTAGAAGGTTCCTGAGCAGGAAATTCTGGAGCAGGTAGTTCCAGAGTAGGTAGTTCTGGAGCAGGAAGTTCCAGAGCAAGTAGTTTCAAAGCAGAAAGTTCTAGAGCTATTATGTTTGCTCCTGTTCAAATTTTTTCTAGAGGGTAAACTAGTCCCCTCCTTTGGGTTGTGCATTCGGCCATGTTTGGCCATGTTTTTTGTCAATATATCACATTGGCAACCGCTTTATGTGTAAGTTATTCTTTATTTTTTCAAAAAAAAAAAAATTTGTCCTCTTTTGGCTCTTACCCTTCAGGGTTGCATAGCGGGATGTTACATCTAGTATCAGAGCCCATGTTCACACACTGGGAGCTCTAATGTACTTGATCCTTCTATGTTGTGTTTTTCATGTGTGGCGTGAGCTTGTTATATTGTTTTTCATAGTTTTGTTGTTTAACTTTCATGCCTTAGTTTGGTGTATAGACCGTCCTTGTGATGATCTATTTTGATGTGTTCCTCGTTTCCTTTAGGATTCCCCTAGAGGCAGAACCAGAGGAAGAGTTAGAGGTAGAGCCCATGTTGTAGCACTAGGATCCCTACTTATGGTTGATACTCTCTTGGGTGTTGTGTGTGGGGGATGACAACAAGTGTTGTTGTTTCCCGCCCCTTGCATGTCCTGTTGAGGAATGATTTTGTGTGAGGGTTAGTTAGACCCTCGAGCCTACCAAGGAGTGTATTTCGATTAGTCTCCTTCTTGATGGGTGGCTCTTTCGTTGTGTAAAGAGTTGTGACCCTTGAGTGGTCCCTAAGTGTGGTTGTAGCCCATGTGGTTGTAGTGTGCTTTATGTGTGTATTCCAAGTGCTTGTTATAGGGAGATAGTCTAGGACCTCTTGCTTTGAGTTCCTTAGTATGGCATTTTAGAGGGTTGAGTTTCCCAGCCCTGTCTTGTGTTGTGGAGGAATGATGCCTCCTAAGTCTTGCCTTACCCTACGGGATTGGAGTGATTCTCTTGGGTGAGAGTCTCTCATGTTTGAGATTGACGGCTTCCCTATATCCTATGTTGCGAGTGGGCATGTTGGACCTTAGCTTGTTGGTGGGTTGTAGGTGACATGTGTTACCTAAAATTACCCTTGCTTGGTTTCTTTGCTCTTGTTGTGGGAAGATTTGTTTGACCTTGAGGGTGCCAAGTAGTTCCTTTTGTGTGTATTCTCTTCTTGAGTCATGCTAGTTTTCATTACCATGCAAAGTTTTTGGTGCATGCCTTTTTGTGCTTTACCTCATTGTATAAGTGATTGCTAGATTGATCCTATGTGGTTTTGAAGTTTCTTTTGCATGTTATATTGCATTAAGATTATTAAATATGGTGATAGAAAATGAATGACCATGTTGTTAGTTCATAGAGATTAATGTATGCTCTCGTATGATTGATGTGTTTGTGAGAAAGTGATTGTGTGATGATGAAACCATGTTTGCATTTGTGCATGTGTCAAAATAGTAAATCCCTCTCTCTATCTTTCTCTCTCTTCTCATTGGTTAACGAAGATGCCTATGTTGAGTGTGTGGTGTATTGAAATCCATTGTATGCTTGTCTTTTATGAGAAAAATGAAAATGTTAATGTATTCATGAAGGTGTGCTTTGTTAGATCAACCTTGGGTAAAGAACCTAAGTCCCCAAGTTGTATTCATAATCATGGAACATGTATGAATATGAATAGAAAATCTTTAATACCCCTCATGTTGTTGTTTGAACTTGTTATCTTTCTATGCTTTTTTTTTGATACTTTGAGACTTTGATAGTTACTATTATTGTTTGGATTGGTGGATTGGATAGTTAGACTGCTTGGTGATTATGCTACTTCATTTGAGGACATGGATATTATGATATGACATTTGGTTTGGAGATGTTTAATTTGATTTCAGTAGTATGTTGTGATGCAATGGTTTAGTAATTATTTTATGATGTGATCGGTTAGTTTAGCAATGTTACTTTATATTTAATATTGTAATTGTTAGTACAGTTTTGGTGAGAGGATAGTGTAGCACCACTCATTTACGAGTTCCCTGCTACACTGCAATTCCTTCTCACAATGTGATGTTTTGATTATATATGTATATACATGTTGTACACAACCTTATTTGTATGCAGGAATTGCAGGTACAGAGTCTCGATTCCACCTGCTTCGGCAGGATAGGGCGAGCATCAATTTAACCCAACAAGCATGAAGTTGAAACAAAGATGACAAGGAAGTCACCCCATCCCATGTTTTGTCAACCCTTCTTTTGTTTAGTGGTATTGTGCGTCTTTAACCTTTGTCATTTTTGCATTTTATTATAGTGGTTTGTGTGAGTGTACCTTTGGTATTTATTTTACGTTGGTGTTTTCTATGATGTAATTTATATATATTAAATGATGTTAATAAATGGTGATAATAGCATTGGAATAGTTGTATTAAAATATAAAAAGCTTTAAATCCAAAAGCCATGTAATTGATTGAAACTTAGTGTAAATTAAATTATTTAAAATTAGTATTTTGATAATTTAATTAAAAGAGCATGTTGAGGATAATTATGAAATAAATAAATTAAATTGTGTGATTTGCAAGTAAAACTGTAAAATCAGAATTAAAACAAAAAGTGTTGTTAAATAGAAAAAAAACAAGAAAAGAAAAAAAGGAAGAAAAAGACCAATGAATGTTGAGTTTTGGTTGTAAAGCTAGGAATGAAATTAGAAAATTTCTTTTAATTTTGATTTATGGAGTTTTCTAAAAAGAGGAAGATATCTTTTATTTAATAGTAAAATTGTGAGATTTTGAGGCACGGGAAATTTTTGACAGAAGTTACACAAAAATAAGAGTTCTGGAAAAATTGGATCCTCTAGGGTTTTCTGTTTAATTGTTTCGCTTTTTCATTATTTTGGGGAGGTTCTTCTAAATTAAATAATAGATTAGAAAATTGGTCAAGGGAATTTGGTGGAGACATTCTGTAGAAGAAAAGGGGACTCTTTGAAAAGACTCGTTTGAATAAGGAAAGCTTCATCATCCACTTCTCGACAAGCTCAGGACTCTAGGTTCCATAAATTCTCTTTCTCTTTTTGTTAAATTTGTAATGGCAATCATATTGTTCTAGGAAAAGAAAATATTGTGGGATTTTGGGTAATCTTCTGAGTAACAAGTAATTGGGGAAAAATCTATTGTTTGAATCTCTGATAGTGTTCCAGAATTTCTTTATAATGTTGTTATGAGAAAATTAGTTTCTTTCTAAAACCAATGGATGCCCATATTTAAACATATTTTCGTAACAAAATTAGGGATTCAATATAAAATTTCTCTCACCAATTTAAAAGAAATTTTGTCTGATAGGAGGAAAATAATAATTGATTAGATTATCTTTATTCTTGTATTTTTGAGAAAATTATATCCCTATTCTGAAAACTTGTATTTACGGGTGTTCATGTATATATATATATATAAAAATATATTTATATATATTAAATATATACAGATTTTTGCATATTGTATTACAAAATTTTGAGATTCATATATTTTTACATATATGTGTTTCAATCAAAAAATTGTTTTTCATTGAAAAATGAAAAGGGACGAATTTTAATTATATTAAAAATAATAATAATTGAAACAGTGTTGGGGAGAGACGGCACTGGTCGTACCCCCCTTCCGCAGCCTCTATGACTACCCACAACAGCATAGATTGTTGTCATAGCGATCTTCAAGTGACCCATATTATGTGGTCTTTAAGGTAGGATAGTTGACTTGTTATGGCCGAACGACCTTTAGTAATATCGCCGTTTTTTTTTATGTTTGTTTTATTTTTATTTTGTATTGCGGTTTCATTTAATATTATATATATATATATATATATATATATTTGTGTGTGTGTGTGTGTATCCTGGGGTAACCCAAAAATTAAGTATATATAAAATAATGGAATATTTATGTATTTAAATGTTATATATATATATACGAAACTTAAATATATAGATATACCATTTCATGATGAGTTTGAAGAGAATTATAATTGTGATTGTTATGGGAAGAATTATATTTATAAATTTGAATTACGATTGAAATTTTATTGCAAATTATAAACAGAGGAACCTTGTTGATTTAAGAACAGTTATGGATGTTGTGAACCTTAGATTTTAGAGGCATAGAAATATTTTGAAAGTAGTTGATGTTTCTCTTGTTATGTGCTCTTAGTCGGGCAATCTTTTGGTATTATTATTATTTTGAAAGGGTTGTATGAGTTTTGTTGAGACTCTGATTTTGTGTTTTAGCGAGATGGGTAATGCCTCGCATGTCATTGGTTGAGATTTAATGCTTTGATCTTTAGGGTACAACCCTTGATTTTTGCTTATGTTTTGGGGCCTTCAGGGAGAGTGGCTCTTCATGGGGGCCGATGCCTCAAATAGGAGGAAGGGATCAAGATAACCCACGTAAGAGTAGATTAACAAGTGAAAAACTAATAATAGAACTTAGGGGGATGGGTAGTAATAAAACGATAATATAATCTTGGATACCTCGTCTATTCATTAGGGCTATCGCAGACTAATGGTAGACTGAGAAGGTCGTGGTTGGCAAAGTCATTACCTCATCCTCAGGAGAGGTTAACAGCTCTACATGAGTCATCCTATGGGGCCGGTGCCTCAAGTAGGAAGAAGGGCCAGTGTAACACCCCTCCATTTTGGGCTCTTTGTTCGGCAATGTTCTTCTTTGTTATGTTGTTTTGGTTTATGTTGTGACTTTGGTACTTGGTTACTATTTGATCACAAACTATAAAGCGATGTGAATGTTATATTTTGATGTGATGGTATTTTACTCTGATGTTATCTTTATGGCATGTTTTGAATTAGCTTAGCAATTATTTGAATTAATGATGCTTTATGCTTTTGATTATATTATTGATGTTAGATTCATCAGTTATTAATACTGTATTGGTGAAGGGGATGGGATTGTACCACTCACTTGTGAGCACCCTACAATTTTGAGATTTCCTCTTCACGGTGTGTTTTATTATATCATGTATATGCAAGTTCAATATACTCTTTGTTCACAGGTTGATAGGTACAAGACATCGACTCCACCTGATTTCATAGGTTTGAGCGTGTCCATTGGCCAACAGTATTCGATTGGGAGATAGTAGCTAGGTTTTTCATGCCAAGTCATCACCCTAGTCATAGTGTGTCGTCAGGTTTTAGTTAGGTTAAGTTGCTTTTTCATTGTTCATTTCTCCTTGATCTCATTTAAATTGCAAGTTGAAAAAGGTAAATAAATGGCTTTATGTAATTAGTTGTTTATTAAATTTATCTGGTTATAATGTTAGAAATGTTATTTAATTTAATTAATAAAATGATCTAGTATTGGATTTATTTATTTTATTGATTAATTAAATTAATTAGGTTGAAATGAATTAAGTTAGCCATTTTGAGAATTAAGAGTGTTAAATGTTTTTTTTGAAAAAGAAAATTTTAAAAGTTTAAATTCTTTTGAAAAGGAAATTTTAAAAAGTTTCAAATGCTTGTGAAAAGGAATTATTAAAGTTTTTAAATTCCTTTTTGTTGAAAAAGAAAATTTTAAATGTGTTAAATCCTTTTTGAAAAGCAATTTTGGTTTTAAATTTAAAAATTCAAAAATATCTTCAAAAATGCAATAACTATGGTGGATGGGATATTTTAGGGAAGTTGACTAAATTTGGGGAAAACTTAGGAGAGCCATTCCATTTTTTGGGATTTTGGGGATTTTGAATTTCAATTTTGGAGAAAGAAAAATTGTTGTAAAAAGAAAGAGAAAGAGGGTTTTGTTCTGGTGGTATTCAATCTTGGATTGGCAAGGGGAGGCTTGGAAGGAGATCTGGATTTTTGATTTGGCAAGAAGCTCAACATCAAATTGTTTCTCCAAACTTCAAGATCACAGGTTCTTTCTTGTTTTAAATGCTTTGAAATTTTGGTTTTTCAATTTGAAAACTTGTTTTTAAACAAATTTGAAACCCTTTGTTGAGATCATGAAAGAAAAAAAGGAAAACAAAGAAAGAGAAAGAAACAAAAGATATTCTTGAAACATCTCTATTTGAAGTTGAAAATTTCCAGAAATTTGAGTTCATGAAATAGTGCTTGAAAGAATTTCTTCTTTTGTCATTTTTCTGTATTAAATTTGCCCAATTTGGGTTGTGTAATGGCATTTAGATATATATATGGATATATATTTTGCATATAAAACTTATATGCTTTAGGCTGAAAGTTTTTCATTTAAAAAAATTGTTTTTTTTATATATAAAAAAATTATGTCTTTTTTTCGTTCTGGTATTTTCCTAAAGCAAGGGAGTTTGTTTTGTTTAAAATTATGGGGTATTTGTGAGAGATGCAGTTACCTTCGCAGTATTTATCTTGAGAGCTATGTGACTCGGTAGAAGTGTGTCCCATTTTGGGGCAATACGCAGATACCTTTCATTTGTTTTTTGGTATAATATAAATTATATATATATAATATATTGTGTATAATATATATTATATATATATTATTTGATTATATATATATATATATATATATATATAATATATGTATATATATATATTTATTATATATATGTTTTTTTGTAAATTTTAAAATATAAGTATATATATTATATATATATATATATATATATTGTATATATTATTTTAAATATATATAATATATATATATTATATATTTATGTGTATATCCTTCTTGGTGTAATTAATTAGCAAATTGGAGTTGATTTAAATATATTGATCCCGTGATGATTACTTTTATTATAATTGGTTGGAAAGAAATTGACTTTGTAATAAAGGATTTTATTTAAAAAGATCGATTTTAATCATTATGTATGATTGAACAAATGGGATTAAATTATTAATTTTAAATTCCATAATGTTGCCAATGTGATTTGATTTACTTTTGAGTATGTGCAAATAATGTTAATTATTTAATTGATTTCATGCACTATGTCATTGCTTGGCTTGGATTTAGGAAATCCTAACATTAGTGTAATGAGTTTCCTGAAATGCTTTCTAAGTGATGTTTTTGTTCATTCTCGATGTTGAGCAATTGAGTCATTTGTTTATGTGAGTCTTCAAGATGGGGCTTTTTAGTTAGTTGTGTGGGTTGTCGTAAAATGTTAGCCAACCTATGTATTGTCTTGGGTAGTGCGTATAGATGTATCATGTTGTTTCACCCAGTTTTCATGAACAGGGATGGTTTGTGCCTCCTTTGGATTAGGAGTGGCTTATGTGGTCTGTACCTCCTTTGGAAGGAGTGGATTATGTATTTCATTTCCTCCAGTGTTGGAGTGAGTTTCCTTTAATTGTTGCCTCCTTGGATTGGAGTGGTTGTCTTATCTTGTTTACCCTTTGAATTGTGGTTTTGTACCGTGGGTGTTGTCGATAGGAGAGTGGCTCTTTGTGGGGGTCTGGCACACAAAGGGGCACCAGGGTAACTCACTTAGGGTTTAAGTAAGTGATAACTTTAAAAAAAAAGGAATTAATGAAAAACTTTCAGACTAAATAAGATAATGAATGCCTCTCTCATGACTCATGCACATATCAAGGCTTGAGATGAGACGAGAAGCACAGTTTGTATGAGGGTCTGGCAGCTAGTAGAGGCAAGCCAGGGTAACCCAAGATGGGGGTCTGGTAGCCTAGGAAGGTTGAGCTAGGGTAACTCATAACAAATGATGTGTGGCACTCTCTCTATGTCAACCATAAGTTAGTTTGTTGTACTGCATTAATGATCATTGTTCTTTTGAAGCATTGTAACCATTCTGTTAAGTGTTGTTGTGCTTGTATTTAATTCAGTTCAGATAAGTTGTAGCCTGTGTCTAGAGGTAGATGGTCTTGTATAGGAATTATTGGTTACTATCTCCTAGCACGGGGGGTGAGCCTTCAGGTATCACATGGTTGGGTGGAACGTGCACCTTAATCCATTGGGTCGTCTTCTTGTTCGTGTGGACGTGATTTCTAGTTGGAGAGCTCGTGGGATCCAGTTACTTTCATGCTTTATTCTTTTCATTTATTATTGTAATTTTATTACCCCTCATTTGTATCGAGGTGGAAGATGTAATTTGTAACCATGTTTATTGGATTTACCTCATTTAGGGAATGAGAGTTGTAATCGTATTATACATTATTGTTATTGGAAACATGTGGAATCTCTTATGCTTGGATGTAATTTTATCATGTATGGAATGTATGTGTATTTAATTTAGTAAGTAATTAAATGGTATGGTTTCAATTCATGTTTCTTGTTTGGGTTTAAGTAAACTCAGTCTCGTAACCTTAGGGGATGTTGGCAATGGGTAGTGAACTTGCATGTTAATTATACTTAAACAAAAAAAAATTATTGTGTTTGAGTAGTTAATTGCAACCTCCCCTAGGGTTGCGTGGCAGGGCGTTACAGCCAGGATAACCATAGATGGGGGTCGGTGCCTCAAGTTGGAGGAAGGGCCAGGATAACCCATGTAGGCTATGTGATGACACTCTCCACTTGTTTCCCTTATGCTTGTTTTCTTGGTTGCCTCTAGAAGTGTGTTATGAATTGTTGTCTTGGATTTACTTGACAAGTGATTATGGTTGTTGCCTTTGATTATCTATGATGAGTTTTATGGCTTTATGTTTATTATGCTTGATTCTTGGTTGTCGTTTATGTCCTGTGTAATCCTATGATGTTACTTTTGGAGTTATTATACTATGTTATTCTTTATTGGAATTAGTCTTATGGCATTCATGGTCGTGGTTACTTCCTTGTCACCTCTGAGCATAGGGGATGGGTTTTTCTAAAACCCACATGGTCGAGTGGAACGTGCTCCACACCCGTTGGGTTCCCCATCAATGTTCGTTCTTCATAGTATTCTTCAGAGGGAGCTTGTACCAGATATTTATCTTGTATTTCATACATTCTTTGTATTATGTAATTATCCCACATGTATGGGAGATTTTATTGTATCTCATGTAAATTGTGAAAATGTAATGTATTAAAAGATGATGTATTGTATATGTACCCTTGTATCCATTCATGACTTATGAGATTTATTATGGTTGTACCATGTGATGTATTTATACTTATACTTATAAGTACATGGATGTTGTAATGTTTATGATGGATGTAATATTTATTAAGTTATTTAGCTTTATCTGTAATATTTCATTATGAGTTGTTTTTGCGATGTGACCTCACGTGCCCCAAAGGACTCAATGTTTATGATGTTAATGTGTAATGCAATTATGTTTAAATGGTTCATAATATGTGTACTCTATATTATTTAAAAAAAAAAATGTGTGCATTGTTTTGTCCTTTGGGGTTTGCACGACGGGCGTTACAAAATTGTTTTGCATTAAGTAAAAGTTTAGAGAAAAGGGGATAGTGAAACATTTGCATGTTTATGATAATTGCATAATAGGCGCATCTTGTTGGTGAGGCCTATAGTCCCCAACTTTATTGTTAAGTCTTATGAAATCATGTAGATGTTAAATTATTGTACCTGGATTCAAAATGCAAAAATGTTAAATGAATGTTGAAATGATAATGTTGCATACCTTGTCTTGAGTAAACATTTTAATGATATTACACTGTGTGTGGGAAATAAATGTGGTTAACATATGTGTGTAGTAAGGTGATTTACCACTTAATAATAGTGAATGTGAATGTGAGTTATTATGGCACTGTTGATTTACTCCATGTAGCACTATGATGTATTGTATGGATGTTGAGAGTACATGTTCTTAGAAGTTGTATTGATCTTGCATAATTAGAGGTGGACAATGGTTTTATTTGGTAAGAGGAAATTGGAAAAAGGTACTCCATGTTATGTGGACATCCTGTGTTAGTGCACATGTTGAGTGTTGTGAATACCCCATACTTGCTTTGTGTTCCCATGGGATGGTGAGACTGTGTATGATTGAGTCTCCTCGTCTGTATGAGAGGTGTACCTAGTTCCATGTGGTGCCATCCCTTTGAGCATGCATGATGACATTCCATCCAGTTTGCACTCTAGCACCTCGTACCTTAGTAGTCATGAGTAGTACCCGACATGTTATTGTATGAGCATTTTCATGTTGTGATATTGGATTTAATGCATTGTATTCCATGTTTGCTGCTTGTCTAATGTGAGTGTTGGCCATATATTACCCTTGCCTTGTAATTTTTTCTTGGGCCTTGTGACTACCTTCGAGCACAGTTGGGTGGTCTCTTTTGATTCCACATGGTAGGGAGGTGTTGCCACCGCCATTGGAACTGGTGTATAGGTTATTGGAGCATCAGTTGGAGGTGTTTCTCTATTGTGCTATTTCATCAAGTTGGTATGTCTTATTCATGGCTATTCCTTTGTACTCTTGTATTTTCCTTTATGTATATTGTACTTGCTTGAGAGTGAAAATGTAACCATATAAATTAATGAGAAGAAATGTGATGGTTTATATTTGGTTTACGAGTTCCGGTGTTGGCATTGGACTCACCTGTATTATAATGATCTTTATGGATTTTCCTTCAAAAAAATTCATGCAAAAATCAGAACTTGGTTGTGAATTTCCTTCTTGCAATAATCTGTAAAATTTTCGGCACATCACTGCTTTTTGTTTGTTGCTTGTGTTGTTGTTGCTAAAATTTTGGTGCATCACAACTCTCTATTTGTTGTTCTATGTTTTTGTTAATGTTTCGGCACATTAGAGTTTTTTGTATGTGTTTTGTGATGTTACAGTAGAGATTTCTGGAGCACTGGCGCAAAAAGTTCCAGTGCAAAGAAGGTTCCAAAGCAGCAAGTTCCAGAGCAGGTAGTTCTATAGCAGGAAGTTTCAGAGCAAGAAGTTCCAGAGAAAATTTTTTGGAGCTATTATGTTTGCTCCTATTCAAATTTTCTCTGGAGGGTAAACTAGTCCCCTCCTTTGGGTTGTGCATTTAGCCACATTTGGCCATGTTTGTTGTCAATATATCATATTGGCAACTGCTTTATGTGTAAATTATTCTTTATGTTTTCAATAAAAAAATTATCTTGTCCTCTTTTGGCTCTTACACTTCGAGGTTACGTAGCAAGATGTTACAAAAAAAAATTTTAAGTGAAATGTTGTGTGATTGAAATTGAACAATAACTTAATTGCTATCCTACGTCCTCTAGGGTGCACAACTGCATTACTTAATTCCATTGACCAAATTACAAAAACCATATAGCTTAGTATCAACCAAATTCTAAACATCATTAAGCAGATCTCATCCGACATAATCAAGAACCATGAAAGACAACCATACTATGATCATAAAGGAATAACTGATAGCATTCATTCAATTAACATATACAAAATCACTGATTGCATAATCCTTCACATACATGAGATACATCAGTTTCAGTTTACAATTACATATTGTACAATAATACCTCCTCGATACAAGTGAGAAGTGCTCAACATATGATACATGATACATGATAAAGATATAATACATTTACAAGTACTATGATCAATCTCCCAAGAGTAGATGTAGTGTGGAAGTCAATGGATCAGATGAAGTCGCCACATCACGAACTAAAAGGAAACCCAATGGAGAATGTAACACATTCCACCCAACCACATAAACCCAAAGGTTCACCCCTCATGCTAGGAGGTAACAAAGGGTCCCACCATAACTGATAGACAAGGTCAAAGACATCACAATATTGGCATAACTCAAGAGAACAAGAAGAAGACCAACAACAAGCAACAGTGACAGTACTTCTAGAGGCACAAAGATATCCAGGGTAAAATAAAAATCAAAGAAACTCATGGTTGTCATAGGGAAAGTGTCATCACATAGTCAGACATAGGTTATCCAGGTAGATCTTCCTAGGCCACAACCGACATCCCCAATTATCCTAGTAGCCTCTAATGATCTCTGGCCCCTCATGCCTACTATGCATAATTGACCTACCTCTCGTGGAGATGAAGTAGTTGATTATGCCATTCCAGGTCCTCCCGTCTCACCTCAAGCCTAGACAAGCACTTGAACCTGAGCGAGGTATAAACTTATCTTGTTTAATTTTTTAGCTACCCATTCCCCCTAGTTTATTTTATGTTTTCACTTGTTAACAAAAATTCCATATGGGTTATCCAGGCGCCCCTTTGTTTGTTGGCCCCCATTGGAAGCCACTTCCCTACTAACAACCAACAACCACAAAACTGAACAAAACCACTTGCACAACTCAAAAACTCAAGTGAATCACATAGCAAGGCATTACCCTTCCCACTCACAAAGTCCATAAAATCAAACACAAATACAACTATAAGGTGCAAGGTAAACGAACACCATATGCATAATCATTACAAAATTCCAAAACCAAGGATAAAAAAATTTCCATCTAAATACAATTCTCTCAAGCTCTAGAGACTCTAAGTTACAATACACAAGATATTATAGCAACGAACAATTTCCACAATAACACTTTAAAACAAACCCACTCACTTAAATTCACATCATCATTTCAAACACAAAAGTAGATAGATACTAGAATGGAATACAAGTATCTCATCTTTGGAATTCAACGACCATCATGCCATATTACTATCTTAATTGAATACAAATTTCAACTCATTTAATTACAACTTCATCGATTTGTTTTAGTAGGTTTAATTTTCTGTTTTAACATAATTTCCAGTCATAAATCCCAATAATTGAATTTCAACCATATATCAATAAACACACACACACACACACACAAACACAAACACAAACACAAACACACACACACACACACACACATATATATATATATATATTCATCTAAATAAGGTTCATTCTAACAAAATAAAATACTAAAATTTAATAACCTACAGCAATAAAACTTCTCATGAAAATATAATTACACATTCATATATATGTATATATATATATATTTATATACATATATACTTATATGTATATAATTATATATGTATATATCTATATACTGGTACTTATTCATATTTAATTCACACACCTCTGTCGATGTTATACGACTAACACAATGTCTACATTACTGAATTTGTTGTCTCCAGAAAATAGGTCGAGCCAAGAAGGATGAGGTTATATATTTTTTTTTGACTGATCAACAAGTTATCTAGAAGTGGCCAACATACATTCACTAACTCAAACTAAAAATACTAGCATCAAACAAGGTTGACTTCCAAAAAAATTTCTCCACTGCAAGTCGACACAGATAAGATTTGGTTTAGGAACAGTAAGGGTGGGTTCACTGGCGTATGATCTTGAGTTGTATATGCATGTAGCCGTTTCATCTAAACCGAAGATTGACACCTCATAAGATACACTCAACCACTTAGTTGAAGCTTAAATTTTAGCCATTACGGCCATCAGATACGTATTACTCAGACCCAACTAGAAATGAACAAATTTAAAAAAAATATAGATTTATTTAGTTTCAAGTCAATTCTTCTTAAAGACTTCGATATGCACATTATAAAAGAGGAATCCGTCTTGAAAGGCATGGTAAAAGGATTTTTTTTTAAAGCATGTTATAAATCCATAGCCTCTATGTAAATATTTAAGCATCCAACACAAGTTAACTTTTCCTTCAAGATGCACTCTCAAGAGTTGACAGCTAAAGCAATAAATGATTTCAAATCTTCCAAATAACAAACAGCTCAAAGACTAGCAATCACTGACTTAATAGACTCATTACAATTTTTTTCAATTTAAGGACATGCGATACTAGAGGAAACGTGATTACAATTTTGGCTATTTAAATAGACCTGCCCAGGATATGAGAACATTGATATTCCTTAAGAGATACATGTGCAGATAATTCAAATCTCGGCGGCTTATTGGTTTAATGAGGCATAGGATTAAGACAACTTCATCCAAAGTTAAGGCTCGAGGAGCACACACACGAAGACCAAAAACTCCCTTAGCACAAAGGCAGATGCCAAAATAGAGAACTATACTATATATATATATATAACTTTCAGATAATTATGTAAATGTATGTAAGGTTAAAAGTTTCAATCTGTCTTATAATATGTACACATATATCAAACAACGTTTAGGATACACTAATTCGGTTATCTGGGCAAGGCTTTTATCTAAGAGGGAAACAAGATCTAGCTCCATGGATACAGTATTAATTGAGTTGTTTGTTCTGAAGCTAATATCGACTTGGGTAAATTTTTTGAGTACAGAACTCCATCACAAGAAATCATTACTACAATTATTTTTCTGAAGATTCATTCTCCTTAGTTTCTTAAATAGTTTTGTTTTAAATTCTAAATCAATTAAGCAAGGAATAAATGATTGACATTGTTCCTATTCTAGCATTCATTTTCTGATCTGAAGGAATCAAGAGGAATATTGAAGGAACTTGGAATGTTCACATAACTAGGCTGAGAATGATGTCGGCTTCAAAACTCCATGCTGCAGCTTCAACTTTTCCAAGATTCTACTCTGCAACTCAAGCAACTCCAACTCCCTCAGCTACTATAGAACCCCAATACCTTCTAGAACAACTTTAGAATTTTTCCCAATTCCAGAAAAGACAAAGAAAGCTTCCAAAAAAAACCCCAACCAGACATTCACGACAAGCAAAAACAAGAATTAGTTTTTCCTCTAAGAGCCATAAACCAATTGCCCCTATGGAGTTAACTCCACTTATTTTAAATTAATTTCCCTTAACTGTTTTTATTCCTCCAATAATTTCAAATTTTTCCTTTCTTATCATTTTTGTTTAATTTTACCATTCACTTAATTTTTCACCCTCTCCTCACTTAGCGTGCACATAATGCCATTAATATTAATTTATTATATTAAATTTCTTATATAAGTTTTTTACACAAACATATTAATACATATATATATATACACACACATTTACATATATATATATATATATCATTTTAATGTTCTATTTTGAAAAATAACTCTTAATTTAATTTATTAAAATTAAATACCATTTTCGTTTTAATTTAATTCTTTAATTTGATATAGCTTTTATTTTTATTAATCAAAACCTTCAATTTCGTCAATTTAAGTTTAAGGAAATAACTAATCGAAGCATAAATCATAAGCATGAATCAAGATGGAACAATCAAACAATATCGACCCAAAACAAAACGAAAGTAAGATGACCACACAAAAATGAAACAATACCAACAGACCTCACAGATGAAATGGAACATCGGGGATTCATCCTTGATGAGGACGATGGCCCAAAGTGGAGGACCCAGTGTAACCTCTGAAACAACAACTCCATTGGGCTCAGGCACACTTAGACCTGATAATCAGGTGGAGTCGATGCCCCATACCTGTAGCCTGCAACAAAATGAAGGGTCGAGCATGTGCATAAGAAATAATCAGTCACACTGTGATGGGGAAATCACAGAGTCACAAGGCACTCGCAAGCGAGTGATGCGACACTGTTCCCCATCACCGACACATAACAACTAATATCAAAACATGATAACACATACATCTATCCATATATAACATCATCATATCCATGGTACTCAAGTAAGCAATCAGCGTATTTGCTAAACATGATAAAATTAGAAGCATCAAATGCCACAATATCATCAAACTAACATCATAATGTCATCAAACAGTCACAATATCTACTCATCAAAATATCACCATGTAGAGTAACATCCAATAGTTTCATAATGTCTATCAAGTAGTAACATAAGGTCAAGCAAAACATCATAAAGTCTAGATGAAATCCAAGAAGCTATCCAAACTTAAACAAACTGAGGGGGCATCACAGATTCAGGCTAATGGTTTCCTAACCGTCTCAAGTGGTTCTTGGTTTCAAGTTCCCTTGTAAGTCCTTGTTGTTTTGGGTTGGAGGTACTTGTCAAAACCTTTTGTTTTGAGTAGATCTGGTTAGTCTCGTTGATTCTCTTTTGATCTATTGTTGGTTCACTGTTGGTTGTCTATGCTAATTCATTGTGCAGCCTATTCTTCTTTGTGTGGGTTTCGGGTCCCTATCAAAACCTATTTGTAAATGGTTTTGGGTCCATTCAAAACCTGCTTTTCCCCCTTAATCAAAACATTTTTTATAAGGAGAAACTAATGTCAATTATTTTGAGAGATTTTATCTTGTTTAAGCTTTATATTTGTAGTTTTAAATAGTCTATGTGAGAAGTATTGTTTGAGCTAAACTCTTTTTAAGGCACCTTGGGCTCTTTAGTAATTTAAATTATTATTAAAATTTGATATTTTTATACATATATAAATAATTATGTCAACAAAGGGGTGTAGTGTAATGAGTTAACATGTTAACAAAAAATACTATCTTTAAACTTAAATTTGATAGTCATTTAGAATATATTATAATTAATATACTTTAAAGGTAAAATTAAAATTCACATCCAAAAGTAAAATAGTTGATCATGCAAAAAATAACACGGAGTTGAATCTAAAAAACACTCTCATATGATGATGGACTATGGAAACCTTATCTCTCAAAAATAGTTCTTATTAAACTAAAGCTTGAGCAAATAAAATTTAATTACTATTATATAAATACAAATATTTCTTCAAATAAATAAAATAAATAATTTTAAAATTACTTGTAAAATCAAATAAAATAGAGAAAACATAAATAGTATAAAATAATCCTTAAATAGTTCTAAAGTAAAATCAAATAACTATTAAAGTAAATAAAATAATTCAAAAATAGAATCAATAATGTAAATGAAATGAAATAATTTTGAAAATAGTTGTAAAATGAAATAAAATAGAGTGTAGTGCTCCTACATGATTCACTCTTTCATGATGTTGATAAATATTGATTTGGGTTGTTTGATTTAAATTTGTTTTATTAATGTTGTTTTGGGTTAGTCGATGTATTACTTAAATAATTAATTAACAAGCATTTTGGTAATTAATATAAATGTGTGTATATATTTATATATATTGATGATTATGGTTTGTAATAAATTAAATTGTGCAATATAATATTAAATAAAATAAAATAAACTAAAATTGTGAGAAACATGATAAGATAAAATAAAATATTAAAATGGAATGTTGTAATTATTGGACGGTTAAAATATTAAAAAGATAGAAGGTTTTGAATGCAAGTTCATGCATAATCTCGAACTGTTTGTTGTAAAGGAAGTTGATGCGTTATTGGAGATTTTTGAGATTTTATCTGATTTTTGTTTTGGAAATAAAATAACTTTTCTTAAATTTGTTAATAATTATCATTTTGGGGAGATTGGGGGAGGATCATGGATTTTTGTTTTCGCATAGAGAGCAAGATCTAGAAGAATAATCTGTGGAATAATTGTATTGGGTGGGTTGTTTCAAAATAGGGAATTGGTTTTGTTTGCAAAAAAATTTTTTGGGTTGGCGGTAGTTTTGGTGAGGAATTTGCAAATTATTTAAAAGGATTGTTTTAAATTTTGAGGAAGTGGTTGTTGCAATAGAGGTTTGATCTTGACACCGAATCTCCAACTTTTCCAAGCTTCGGGATCCAGGTCAGAATTATTGACTTTTGTTTTGAAAATAAATGTGTTGAATGCTTTCATTTCGTTGAAACAAACACTTGTTTACTGTTGAATTGAAACAATTAGAAAATTACACGTTCTGAATTTCTCCAATACCTGAATCATTTTGCATATTTCATTTTGGTATATATCTCTATGATATTCATCGTTTGTCTTTGGAATTTACTTTTAATCTGAAATAAATTGTATTGCATATTGTGTTACCCCTGCTACTGCATTGTGGTGAGTTTCTTAATCTCTTCACCTTTTGCTTAAAGCACACCCAGTTTTAACCATTCCTTGCGATACACTCCTCTCTTTGAAGTCTCTTGTCAAGGTGCCTTAACCTGGCTGGGTGTCCTCCTCTTTGAGTGTTGTCTCTACACATGTCTTATTTTGCATATAAGCTGAACTTTTATTTGGAGTCGATTTGTTATTGAGGCTCTTTATTTTGGTCTGCATATATGTATAAATAAATATATATATTTGACTTGATTGTGTATCTTATTTAGTTTCAAGTCAATTCTTCTTAAAGACTTCGATATGCACATTATAAAAGAGGAATCCGTCTTGAAAGGCATGGTAAAAGGATTTTTTTTTAAAGCATGTTATAAATCCATAGCCTCTATGTAAATATTTAAGCATCCAACACAAGTTAACTTTTCCTTCAAGATGCACTCTCAAGAGTTGACAGCTAAAGCAATAAATGATTTCAAATCTTCCAAATAACAAACAGCTCAAAGACTAGCAATCACTGACTTAATAGACTCATTACAATTTTTTTCAATTTAAGGACATGCGATACTAGAGGAAACGTGATTACAATTTTGGCTATTTAAATAGACCTGCCCAGGATATGAGAACATTGATATTCCTTAAGAGATACATGTGCAGATAATTCAAATCTCGGCGGCTTATTGGTTTAATGAGGCATACGATTAACACAACTTCATCCAAAGTTAAGGCTCGAGGAGCACACACACGAAGACCAAAAACTCCCTTAGCACAAAGGCAGATGCCAAAATAGAGAACTATACTATATATATATATAACTTTCAGATAATTATGTAAATGTATGTAAGGTTAAAAGTTTCAATCTGTCTTATAATATGTACACATATATCAAACAACATTTAGGATACACTAATTCGGTTATCTGGGCAAGGCTTTTATCTAAGAGGGAAACAAGATCTAGCTCCATGGATACAGTATTAATTGAGTTGTTTGTTCTGAAGCTAATATCGACTTGGGTAAATTTTTTGAGTACATAACTCCATCACAAGAAATCATTACTACAATTATTTTTCTGAAGATTCATTCTCCTTAGTTTCTTAAATAGTTTTGTTTTAAATTCTAAATCAATTAAGCAAGGAATAAATGATTGACATTGTTCCTATTCTAGCATTCATTTTCTGATCTGAAGGAATCAAGAGGAATATTGAAGGAACTTGGAATGTTCACATAACTAGGCTGAGAATGATGTCGGCTTCAAAACTCCATGCTGCAGCTTCAACTTTTCCAAGATTCTACTCTGCAACTCAAGCAACTCCAACTCCCTCAGCTACTATAGAACCCCAATACCTTCCAGAACAACTTTAGAATTTTTCCCAATTCCAGAAAAGACAAAGAAAGCTTCCAAAAAAAACCCCAACCAGACATTCACGACAAGCAAAAACAAGAATTAGTTTTTCCTCTAAGAGCCATAAACCAATTGCCCCTATGGAGTTAACTCCACTTATTTTAAATTAATTTCCCTTAACTGTTTTTATTCCTCCAATAATTTCAAATTTTTCCTTTCTTATCATTTTTGTTTAATTTTACCATTCACTTAATTTTTCACCCTCTCCTCACTTAGCGTGCACATAATGCCATTAATATTAATTTATTATATTAAATTTCTTATATAAGTTTTTTACACAAACATATTAATACATATATATATATACACACACATTTACATATATATATATATATATCATTTTAATGTTCTATTTTGAAAAATAACTCTTAATTTAATTTATTAAAATTAAATACCATTTTCGTTTTAATTTAATTCTTTAATTTGATATAGCTTTTATTTTTATTAATCAAAACCTTCAATTTCGTCAATTTAAGTTTAAGGAAATAACTAATCAAGCATAAATCATAAGCATGAATCAAGATGGAACAACAATCAAACAATATCGCACTCCAAAACAAAACGAAAAGTAAGATGACCACACAAAATGAAACAATACCAACAGACTACGTGATGAAATGGAACATCGGGATTCATCCTGATGAGGACGAGCCCAAAGTGGAGGACCCAAGGTAACCTCCAAACAACAACCTCCATTGGGCTCGTGCACACTTAGACTCCTCGATAATCAGGTGGAGTCGATGCCCCATACCTGTAGCCTGCAACAAAATGAAGGGTCGAGCATGTGCATAAGAAATAATCAGTCACACTGTGATGGGGAAATCACAGAGTCACAAGGCACTCGCAAGCGAGTGATGCGACACTGTTCCCCATCACCGACACATAACAACTAATATCAAAACATGATAACACATACATCTATCCATATATAACATCATCATATCCATGGTACTCAAGTAAGCAATCAGCGTATTTGCTAAACATGATAAAATTAGAAGCATCAAATGCCACAATATCATCAAACTAACATCATAATGTCATCAAACAGTCACAATATCTACTCATCAAAATATCACCATGTAGAGTAACATCCAATAGTTTCATAATGTCTATCAAGTAGTAACATAAGGTCAAGCAAAACATCATAAAGTCTAGATGAAATCCAAGAAGCTATCCAAACTTAAACAAACTGAGGGGGCATCACAGATTCAGGCTAATGGTTTCCTAACCGTCTCAAGTGGTTCTTGGTTTGAAGTTCCCTTGTAAGTCTTTGTTGTTTTGGGTTGGAGGTACTTGTCAAAACCTTTTGTTTTGAGTAGATCTGGGTAGTCTCGTTGATTCTCTTTTGATCTATTGTTGGTTCACTGTTGGTTGTCTATGCTAATTCATTGTGCAGCCTATTCTTCTTTGTGTGGGTTTCGGGTCCCTGTCAAAACCTATTTGTAAATGGTTTTGGGTCCATTCAAAACCTGCTTTTCCCCCTTAATCAAAACATTTTTTATAAGGAGAAACTAATGTCAATTATTTTGAGAGATTTTATCTTGTTTAAGCTTTATATTTGTAGTTTTAAATAGTCTATGTGAGAAGTATTGTTTGAGCTAAACTCTTTTTAAGGCACCTTGGGCTCTTTAGTAATTTAAATTATTATTAAAATTTGATATTTTTATACATATATAAATAATTATGTCAACAAAGGGGTGTAGTGTAATGAGTTAACATGTTAACAAAAAATACTATCTTTAAACTTAAATTTGATAGTCATTTAGAATATATTATAATTAATATACTTTAAAGGTAAAATTAAAATTCACATCCAAAAGTAAAATAGTTGATCATGCAAAAAATAACACGGAGTTGAATCTAAAAAACACTCTCATATGATGATGGACTATGGAAACCTTATCTCTCAAAAATAGTTCTTATTAAACTAAAGCTTGAGCAAATAAAATTTAATTACTATTATATAAATACAAATATTTCTTCAAATAAATAAAATAAATAATTTTAAAATTACTTGTAAAATCAAATAAAATAGAGAAAACATAAATAATATAAAATAATCCTTAAATAGTTCTAAAGTAAAATCAAATAACTATTAAAGTAAATAAAATAATTCAAAAATAGAATCAATAATGTAAATGAAATGAAATAATTTTGAAAATAGTTGTAAAATGAAATAAAATAGAGTGTAGTGCTCCTACATGATTCACTCTTTCATGATGTTGATAAATATTGATTTGGGTTGTTTGATTTAAATTTGTTTTATTAATGTTGTTTTGGGTTAGTCGATGTATTAATTAAATAATTAATTAACAAGCATTTTGGTAATTAATATAAATGTGTGTATATATTTATATATATTGATGATTATGGTTTGTAATAAATTAAATTGTGCAATATAATATTAAATAAAATAAAATAAACTAAAATTGTGAGAAACATGATAAGATAAAATAAAATATTAAAATGGAATGTTGTAATTATTAGACGGTTAAAATATTAAAAAGATAGAAGGTTTTGAATGCAAGTTCATGCATAATCTCGAACTGTTTGTTGTAAAGGAAGTTGATGCGTTATTGGAGATTTTTGAGATTTTATCTGATTTTTGTTTTGGAAATAAAATAACTTTTCTTAAATTTGTTAATAATTATCACTTTGGGAGATTTTGGGGAGGATCATGGATTTTTGTTTTCAGATAGAGAGAGCAAGATCTTAAAGAATAATCTGTGGACAATTGTATTGGGTGGGTTGTTTCAAATAGGGAATTGGTTTTGCTTTTTGCAAAAAAAAATTTGGGTTGGCGGTAGTTTTGGTGAGGAATTTGCAAATTATTTAAAAGGATTGTTTTAAATTTTGAGGAAGTGGTTGTTGCAATAGAGGTTTGATCTTGACACCGAATCTCCAACTTTTCCAAGCTTCGGGATCCAGGTCAGAATTATTGACTTTTGTTTTGAAAATAAATGTGTTGAATGCTTTCATTTCGTTGAAACAAACACTTGTTTACTGTTGAATTGAAACAATTAGAAAATTACACGTTCTGAATTTCTCCAATACCTGAATCATTTTGCATATTTCATTTTGGTATATATCTCTATGATATTCATCGTTTGTCTTTGGAATTTACTTTTAATCTGAAATAAATTGTATTGCATATTGTGTTACCCCTGCTACTGCATTGTGGTGAGTTTCTTAATCTCTTCACCTTTTGCTTAAAGCACACCCAGTTTTAACCATTCCTTGCGATAGACTCCTCTCTTTGAAGTCTCTTGTCAAGGTGCCTTAACCTGGCTGGGTGTCCTCCTCTTTGAGTGTTGTCTCTACACATGTCTTATTTTGCATATAAGCTGAACTTTTATTTGGAGTCGATTTGTTATTGAGGCTCTTTATTTTGGTCTGCATATATGTATAAATAAATATATATATTTGACTTGATTGTGTATTTTTCTCTTGGGAGGGAAGTTGATAGAACCATAGTGTCGCCCTCTTG